>CAUPSL010001464.1:7500-16638 GCA_963514005.1 Raja brachyura
CTATCACACACACTATCACACACACTATCACACACACTATCACACACACTATCACACACACTATCACACACACTATCACACACACTACAACACACTATTACACACACTATCACACACACTACAACACACTATTACACACACTATCACACACACTATCACACACACTAGCACACACACTATCGCACACACTATTACACACTAGCACACACACTAACACACACACTATCACACACTATCACACACACTAACACACACTATCACACACACTATCACACACACTAGCACACACACTAGCACACACACTAGCACACACACTAGCACACACACAATCATACACACTATCACACACACTATCACACACACTATCACACACACTATCACACACACTATCACACACACTATCACACACACTATCACACACTATCACACACTATCACACACTAACACACTATCACACACACTATCAAACACACTATCACACACACTAACACACTACCCACACACTATTACACACTATCACACACACTATCACACGCACTATCACACGCACTATCACACACACTAACACACTACCCACACACTATTACACACTATCACACACACTATCACACACACTATCAAACACACTATCACACACACTAACACACTACCCACACACTATTACACACTATCACACACACTATCACACGCGCTATCACACACATTATTACACACACTATCACACACACTATCACACACATTATCACACACACTATCACACACACTATCACACGCACTATCACACGCACTATCACACACACTATCACACACTATCACACGCACTATCACACGCACTATCACACACACTATCACACGCACTATCACACGCACTATCACACGCACTATCACACACACTATCACACACACTATCACACACACTATCACACACACTATCACACACTATCACACACTACAACACACTATCACACGCACTATCACACGCACTATCACACGCACTATCACACGCACTATCACACGCACTATCACACGCACTATCACACGCACTATCACACGCACTATCACACGCACTATCACACGCACTATCACACGCACTATCACACGCACTATCTCACGCACTATCTCACGCACTATCACACGCACTATCACACGCACTATCACACGCACTATCACACGCACTATCACACGCACTATCACACGCACTATCACACGCACTATCACACACACTATCACATGCACTATCACACGCACTATCACACGCACCATCACACACACTATCACACACACTATCACACACACTAACACACACACTATCACACACACTACAACACACTATTACACACACTATCACACACACTACAACACACTATTACACACACTATCACACACACTATCACACACACTATCACACACACTATCACACACACTATCGCACACACTATCGCACACACTATTACACACTAGCACACACACTAACACACACACTATCACACACTATCACACACACTAACACACACACTATCACACACACTAGCACACACACTAGCACACACACTAGCACACACACAATCGCACACACTATCGCACACACTATCGCACACACTATCGCACACACTATCGCACACACTATCGCACACACTATCACACACACTATCACACACACTATCACACACACTATCACACACACTATCACACACACTATCACACACACTATCACACACTATCACACACTATCACACGCACTATCACACGCACTATCACACGCACTATCACACGCACTATCACACGCACTATCACACACACTATCACACACACTACAACACACTATCACACACACTATCACACACACTATCACACACTATCACACGCACTATCACACGCACTATCACACGCACTATCACACACACTATCACACACACTATCACACACACTATCACACACACTATCACACACACTATCACACACACTACAACACACTATTACACACACTATCACACACACTACAACACACTATTACACACACTATCACACACACTATCACACACACTAGCACACACACTATCGCACACACTATTACACACTAGCACACACACTAACACACACACTATCACACACTATCACACACACTAACACACACTATCACACACACTATCACACACACTAGCACACACACTAGCACACACACTAGCACACACACTAGCACACACACAATCATACACACTATCACACACACTATCACACACACTATCACACACACTATCACACACACTATCACACACACTATCACACACACTATCACACACTATCACACACTATCACACACTAACACACTATCACACACACTATCAAACACACTATCACACACACTAACACACTACCCACACACTATTACACACTATCACACACACTATCACACGCACTATCACACGCACTATCACACACACTAACACACTACCCACACACTATTACACACTATCACACACACTATCACACACACTATCAAACACACTATCACACACACTAACACACTACCCACACACTATTACACACTATCACACACACTATCACACGCGCTATCACACACATTATTACACACACTATCACACACACTATCACACACATTATTACACACACTATCACACACACTATCACACGCACTATCACACGCACTATCACACACACTATCACACACTATCACACGCACTATCACACGCACTATCACACACACTATCACACACACTATCACACGCACTATCACACGCACTATCACACACACTATCACACACACTATCACACACACTATCACACACACTATCACACACTATCACACACTACAACACACTATCACACGCACTATCACACGCACTATCACACGCACTATCACACGCACTATCACACGCACTATCACACGCACTATCACACGCACTATCACACGCACTATCACACGCACTATCACACGCACTATCACACGCACTATCTCACGCACTATCTCACGCACTATCACACGCACTATCACACGCACTATCACACGCACTATCACACGCACTATCACACGCACTATCACACGCACTATCACACGCACTATCACACGCACTATCACACACACTATCACATGCACTATCACACGCACTATCACACGCACCATCACACACACTATCACACACACTATCACACACACTAACACACACACTATCACACACACTACAACACACTATTACACACACTATCACACACACTACAACACACTATTACACACACTATCACACACACTATCACACACACTATCGCACACACTATCGCACACACTATTACACACTAGCACACACACTAACACACACACTATCACACACTATCACACACACTAACACACACACTATCACACACACTAGCACACACACTAGCACACACACTAGCACACACACAATCGCACACACTATCGCACACACTATCGCACACACTATCGCACACACTATCGCACACACTATCGCACACACTATCACACACACTATCACACACACTATCACACACACTATCACACACACTATCACACACACTATCACACACACTATCACACACACTATCACACACACTATCACACACACTATCACACACACTATCACACACACTATCACACACTATCACACACACTATCGCACACACTATCACACACACTATCACACACTATCACACACTATCACACTCACTATCACACACACTATCACACACACTATCACACACACTATCACACACACTATCACACACTATCGCACACTATCACACTATCACACACTATCACACACTATCGCACACACTATCACACACACTATCACACACACTATCACACACACTATCACACACACTATCACACACACTATCACACACTATCACACACTATCACACACTATCACACACTATCACACACTAACACACTATCACACACACTATCAAACACACTATCACACACACTAACACATTACCCACACACTATCACACACTATCACACACACTATCACACGCACTATCACACACACTATCACACGCACTATCACACGCACTATCACACGCACTATCACACGCACTATCACACGCACTATCACACGCACTATCACACGCACTATCACACACACTACAACACACTATTACACACACTATCACACGCACTATCACACGCACTATCACACACACTATCACACGCACTATCACACGCACTATCACACGCACTATCACACGCACTATCACACGCACTATCACACGCACTATCACACGCACTATCACACACACTATCACACACACTATCACACACACTATCACACACACTATCACACACTATCACACACTATCACACACTATCACACACACTATCACACACTATCACACACTATCACACACACTATCACACGCACTATCACACGCACTATCACACGCACTATCACACGCACTATCACACGCACTATCACACACACTATCACACACACTACAACACACTATCACACACACTATCACACACACTATCACACACTATCACACACTATCACACGCACTATCACACGCACTATCACACGCACTATCACACACACTATCACACACACTATCACACACACTATCACACACACTATCACACACACTATCACACACACTACAACACACTATTACACACACTATCACACACACTACAACACACTATTACACACACTATCACACACACTATCACACACACTAGCACACACACTATCGCACACACTATTACACACTAGCACACACACTAACACACACACTATCACACACTATCACACACACTAACACACACTATCACACACACTATCACACACACTAGCACACACACTAGCACACACACTAGCACACACACAATCATACACACTATCACACACACTATCACACACACTATCACACACACTATCACACACACTATCACACACACTATCACACACACTATCACACACTATCACACACTATCACACACTAACACACTATCACACACACTATCAAACACACTATCACACACACTAACACACTACCCACACACTATTACACACTATCACACACACTATCACACGCACTATCACACGCACTATCACACACACTAACACACTACCCACACACTATTACACACTATCACACACACTATCACACACACTATCAAACACACTATCACACACACTAACACACTACCCACACACTATTACACACTATCACACACACTATCACACGCGCTATCACACACATTATTACACACACTATCACACACACTATCACACACATTATTACACACACTATCACACACACTATCACACGCACTATCACACGCACTATCACACACACTATCACACACTATCACACGCACTATCACACGCACTATCACACACACTATCACACACACTATCACACGCACTATCACACGCACTATCACACACACTATCACACACACTATCACACACACTATCACACACACTATCACACACTATCACACACTACAACACACTATCACACGCACTATCACACGCACTATCACACGCACTATCACACGCACTATCACACGCACTATCACACGCACTATCACACGCACTATCACACGCACTATCACACGCACTATCTCACGCACTATCTCACGCACTATCACACGCACTATCACACGCACTATCACACGCACTATCACACGCACTATCACACGCACTATCACACGCACTATCACACGCACTATCACACACACTATCACATGCACTATCACACGCACCATCACACGCACCATCACACACACTATCACACACACTATCACACACACTAACACACACACTATCACACACACTACAACACACTATTACACACACTATCACACACACTACAACACACTATTACACACACTATCACACACACTATCACACACACTATCACACACACTATCGCACACACTATCGCACACACTATTACACACTAGCACACACACTAACACACACACTATCACACACTATCACACACACTAACACACACACTATCACACACACTAGCACACACACTAGCACACACACTAGCACACACACAATCGCACACACTATCGCACACACTATCGCACACACTATCGCACACACTATCGCACACACTATCGCACACACTATCACACACACTATCACACACACTATCACACACACTATCACACACACTATCACACACACTATCACACACACTATCACACACTATCACACACTATCACACACACTATCACACGCACTATCACACGCACTATCACACGCACTATCACACGCACTATCACACACACTATCACACACACTACAACACACTATCACACACACTATCACACACACTATCACACACTATCACACGCACTATCACACGCACTATCACACGCACTATCACACGCACTATCACACACACTATCACACACACTATCACACACACTATCACACACACTATCACACACACTATCACACACACTACAACACACTATTACACACACTATCACACACACTACAACACACTATCACACACACTATCACACACACTATCACACACACTAGCACACACACTATCGCACACACTATTACACACTAGCACACACACTAACACACACACTATCACACACTATCACACACACTAACACACACTATCACACACACTATCACACACACTAGCACACACACTAGCACACACACTAGCACACACACTAGCACACACACAATCATACACACTATCACACACACTATCACACACACTATCACACACACTATCACACACACTATCACACACACTATCACACACTATCACACACTATCACACACTAACACACTATCACACACACTATCAAACACACTATCACACACACTAACACACTACCCACACACTATTACACACTATCACACACACTATCACACGCACTATCACACGCACTATCACACACACTAACACACTACCCACACACTATTACACACTATCACACACACTATCACACACACTATCAAACACACTATCACACACACTAACACACTACCCACACACTATTACACACTATCACACACACTATCACACGCGCTATCACACACATTATTACACACACTATCACACACACTATCACACACATTATTACACACACTATCACACACACTATCACACGCACTATCACACGCACTATCACACGCACTATCACACACACTATCACACGCACTATCACACGCACTATCACACGCACTATCACACACACTATCACACACACTATCACACACACTATCACACACACTATCACACACTATCACACACTACAACACACTATCACACGCACTATCACACGCACTATCACACGCACTATCACACGCACTATCACACGCACTATCACACGCACTATCACACGCACTATCACACGCACTATCACACGCACTATCACACGCACTATCTCACGCACTATCTCACGCACTATCACACGCACTATCACACGCACTATCACACGCACTATCACACGCACTATCACACGCACTATCACACGCACTATCACACGCACTATCACACACACTATCACATGCACTATCACACGCACTATCACACGCACCATCACACACACTATCACACACACTATCACACACACTAACACACACACTATCACACACACTACAACACACTATCACACACACTACAACACACTATTACACACACTATCACACACACTATCACACACACTATCACACACACTATCGCACACACTATCGCACACACTATTACACACTAGCACACACACTAGCACACACACTATCACACACTATCACACACACTAACACACACACTATCACACACACTAGCACACACACTAGCACACACACTAGCACACACACAATCGCACACACTATCGCACACACTATCGCACACACTATCGCACACACTATCGCACACACTATCGCACACACTATCACACACACTATCACACACACTATCACACACACTATCACACACACTATCACACACACTATCACACACACTATCACACACACTATCACACACACTATCACACACACTATCACACACACTATCACACCACACTATCACACACTATCACACACACTATCGCACACACTATCACACACACTATCACACACTATCACACACTATCACACTCACTATCACACACACTATCACACACACTATCACACACACTATCACACACACTATCACACACACTATCACACACTATCACACACACTATCACACACTATCACACACTATCACACACTATCGCACACTATCACACACTAACACACTATCACACACACTATCAAACACACTATCACACACACTAACACATTACCCACACACTATCACACACTATCACACACACTATCACACGCACTATCACACACACTATCACACACACTATCACACGCACTATCACACGCACTATCACACGCACTATCACACACACTATCAAACGCACTATCACACGCACTATCACACACCATCGCACACACCATCGCACACACTAACACACACACTATCACACACACTATCAAACACACTATCACACACACTATCACACACACTATCACACACTATCACACACACTATCACACACACTATCACACACACTATCACACACACTATCACACACACCATCGCACACACTATCGCACACACTATCACACACTATCGCACACTATCACACACACTATCACACACACTAACACACTATCACACACACTATCACACACACTAACACACACACTATCACACACACTATCACACGCACTATCACACGCACTATCACGCACACTATCACACGCACTATCACACGCACTATCACACGCACTATCACACACACTATCACACACACTATCACACACTATCACACACACTATCACACACACTATCACTCACACACACTATCACACGCACTATCACGCACACTATCACACGCACTATCACACGCACTATCACACACACTATCACACACACTATCACACACACTATCACACACACTATCACACACACTATCACACACACTATCACACACACTATCACACACTATCGCACACTATCACACACACTATCACACACACTATCACACACACTATCACACACTAACACACTATCGCACACACTATCACACACTAACACACTATCGCACAC
>CAUPSL010001465.1:0-76005 GCA_963514005.1 Raja brachyura
GACTATTATCTGAATGGTGGCCGATTAGGAAAAGGGGAGATGCAACGAGACCTGGGTGTCATGGTACACCAGTCATTGAAAGTAGGCATGCAGGTGCAGCAGGCTGTGACGAAAGCAAATGGTATGTTGGCATTCATAGCAAAAGGATTTGAGTACAAGAGCAGGGAGGTTCTACTGCAGTTGTACAGGGTCTTGGTGAGGCCACACCTGGAGTATTGCATACAGTTTTAGTCTCCATAGAGGGAGTACAGAGAAGGTTCACCAGACTGATTCCTGGGATGGCAGGACTTCTATATGAAGAAAGACTGGATAGACTCGGCTTGTACTCGCTGGAATTTAGAAGATTGAGGGGGGGATCTTATAGAGACTTACAAAATTCTTAAGGGGTTGGACAGGCTACATGCAGGAAGATTGTTCCCGATGTTGGGGAACTCCAGAACAAGGGATCACAGTTTAAGGATAAGAGGGAAGTCTTTTAGGACCGAGATGAGAAGATCATTTTTCACACAGAGAGTGGTGAGTCTGTGGAATTGAGGTAGTTGAGGCCAGTTGATTGGCTATATTTAAGACGGAGTTAGATGTGGCCCTTGTGGCTAAAGGGATCAAGGGGTACGGAGAGAAGACGGGTACACGATGCTGATTTGGATGATCAGCCATGATCATATTGAATGGCGGTGCAGGCTCGAAGGGCCGAATGGCCTACTCCTGCACCTATTTTCTATGCTTCTATGAGAGAGGGGGGGGGGGGGAGGGGGGGAAAGAGAGAGAGAGAGGAGGGGGGGGAAAGAGAGAGAGAGAGGGGGGGGAAGAGAGAGAGAGAGGGGGAGAGAGAGAGGGGGAGAGACAGAGTGCGAAATGCTCTCTCTGACTACCCACCTTGATATTATATATATTCTCTAGGGGTGCGGGGCGGCATGCAGCATCACAAACACTAACCACCCCAACACTAACTACCCCCTTGATATTATATTAATATTATTTATTAGATCAGTTTACCCCATAACCGCCCTAGCCACTGACGCATAGCCCCCAACTCGCAGGCGCGTCTAGAAAGGGGGTGGGGGGTAGAGAGTGAGGGCAGAGAGAGAATGGGGAGAGACATGGGTAGAGAATGGGGAGATATAGGAGGGAGATGCGGTAGGGGAGAGAGGGGGAAGAGTGTGGAGGGAGGTGGAGAGGGGTACGGGGGAGAGAGGGGGAAGAGTGGGGAGGGAGGAGGAGATGGGGTAGGGGAGGGAGGGTGAGAGGGGTAGGGGCGAGAGGGGGAAGAGTGGGGAGGGGGAGAGGGGTAGGGGGAGTGGTGGAAGTGGGAGAAAGGGAGGGGGAGGGGGGAGTGGTGGAAAAGGGAGAGAGGGGTAAGGAAAAAGGGGAGGGGGAGAGGGGTTGGGGCAGTCCATCTATTCCCCACTCCCTATGACCCCCACTCCTCTCTCTCTATTCCCACAGTCTCCCTCTTCACCTCCCCCATTTCCCTCTCTCCCTCAATCCCCCGACTCCCCCTCTTCACCTCCCCAGGATCGGACCTTACCCCGCCCGCCCGTCGCCTTATCTCATCTCCCGATCGGCAGAGCATTTTGAGATCGCGGGGGGTTTTGAGCGGGCGGGCGCGCGGGCGATTCAAGCTGCGGGAGGCGTGGCGCGAGCATTGTTGGAGGGAGGGAGAGGAGGGGAGGGGGGGTAGCATTGGGAAGAGACTGACTTTGGTGCCTTCCCTCACAGTGGGAAATTTCGATCCTGCTGTGGGGGGATGTTTTATGTTGAATTCTATCTACTCTATGTCGTGTTCTTTATCTTTACTGTATGGCTGTATGGTGATTTAATTTAGCTGTGCTAATTGCCACATGTGACAAATAAATGAATCGTACCGTATCTTAGTGCGTGGGTGAGTCGAGCTGCGGGAGGCGCGAGCATAGTTGGAGGGAGGGGGAGCCGGGCTGCCAAATGAAGAGAGAGAAGCGGTTTGGAATTGGTCGGCATGTGGGATTGTGACATAAGCAGCTCGTGAGGTGCCGTTTTGATTTTAAAATGGGTGAGTGTGGGGGGGGGGGGGGGGGGGGGATTTTAAATGTAATGAGTAAATCCATGAATGTAGAAGCTAAATCGGTAGCGAGATGGAAAAAAAAACGGAGTTTGAGCATGTGGTTTTGGCGGACCAAGGAATCAAATGGAATGTGACATATACCCACACACACACAGAGTTTTAAAAGTATACTAGACCAAGTGCACACCCGTCGGGTCTGTTCGTTCCCCTAACGTGCGGTTGCGGGGGGGGGGGGGGGCAGCATCAGGCGTCACACACACAAACTACCACACCGCACACACGCTAACTACCCCCCTTGATAGTATATTAATATTATTAATTTGCTCCTTTTACCCCATAACCGCCCTATCCACTGACGCATAGCCCCCAACTCGCAGGCGCATCTAGGGGTGGGGGGGGGGGGGGGGTTAGAGAGTGAGGGCAGAGAGAGAGGGGCAGAGACACAAGGGCAAGAGACAGAGGGAGTGGGGGGTGGAGGGGAGGAGGATAGGTGAGTGAGGGGGGGGAGGGTGGGGAGGAGGGGAGAGGCAGACGGGGAGAGAGTGGGGAGGTGGAGGGGGAGATGGAGAGAGAGTGGGGAGGGGGAGATGGGGAGAGAGTGGGGAAGGGAGGAGAGGGTAGGGGGAAGGGAGAGAGAGGGGGATGAGGATGGGGAGGGGAGGATAGCGGGGAGGGTAAAGGAGGAGACGGGTAGGGGAATGGGGTGGGAGAGGGGGGCGGGGGGAGGGTGTTGAGGGGGGTAGAGAGCGGTGGGGGAAGGGGAGGGGAGAGGAGAAGAGGGGGAGGTGAGTGGAGAGGGGTGGGGGAGAAGAGCGAAGGAAAGAGAGAGGGGGAGGGGAGAGGAGAGGGGGAGGAAGAGGGGGTGGGGAGAGGTGGAGAGAGAGTGGAGGGGAAGAGAGAGGAGGGCGAGAGTGAAGGGGAGAGAGAGGAGGGAGAGAGAGAGGACGGGGAGAGAGAGGTGGGGGATAGAGAAAGGGGAGGGAGAGAGGTGGGGAGGGGTATGGAGAGGGGAAGAGTGGGGAGTGAGGGGGAGAGGGGTAGGAGGAAGTGGTGCAAGAGAGAGGAGAGGGAGGTAGAGGGGAGATGGGGGTGAAGAGGGGTGGGGGAGGGTGAGAGCGGGGGTGGTAGGGGAGGAGGGAGAGGGTTGAGAGTAGGGGGGAGTGGTGGAAGTGGGAGAGAGGGAGGGGGAGTGGTGGAAGTGGAAGAGAGGGAGGGGGAAAGGGGTGGGGGGAGATAGGGAGGGAGGGGGGGAGAGAGAGGTTGGGGGGAGGGAGAGAGATGGGGGAAGGGGGGAGAGGTGGAAGAGTGGGGAGGGAGGGGGAGAGGGGTAAGGGGAGTGGTGAAAGTGGGAGAGAGGGAGGGGTAGGGGGGTAGGGGGGAGTGGTGGAAGAGGGAGAGAGGAGTAGGGAAAAGTGGTGGGGGGAGGGAGAGGGAGAGAGAGGGGTGGGGGAGGGAGGGGAGGGAGAGGGGTGGGGAGGGAGAGGGGTGGGGGAAGGGGGAGAGTAGTGGAAGAGTGGGGAGGGAGGGGGAGAGAGGGACAGAGGAGTAGGTGGAAGGGGGTGGGGGAGAGAGGGAAGGGGGTGGGGGATGGTGTGGGAGGAGGAGGGGGGGAGGTGAGGAGAGAGATGGAGAGGGGGAAGAGAGAGGGGTGGGAAGGGGAGGAGAGAGGGGAGGGGGAGAAGTGTGGGGGAGGGGGGAGGAGGAAGATGGGGTAGGCAAAGGGAGAGGGAAGAATGGGGAGGTGGAAGGGTTGGGGGGGAGAGGGAAGGGGTGGCGGAGAGAGGAATGGGGTGGGAGGAGGAGGGGGAGGAGAGGGAGAGGGGTGAGGAGAGGGAGATGGAGAGGGGGAGGAGAGAGGAGAGGGGGAGGAGAGAGGGATGGGGAAGGTAAAAAGGGGTGGGGGGAGAGGGTGGGGGGAGAGGGGGGAGGGAGGGGAAGAGAGGGGGTGGGGAGGGAGAGGGTGGGTGTTACGACTCCCGAATGCAGGTACTTCATTCTGGATTTCAGTAAGGCCTTTGACAAGGTTCCCCATGGAAGGTTGGATAAGAAGGTTCAATCTTTGGGTGCGAATGGCGGAGTAGCAAGATGGATTCAACAGTGGTTGAATGGGAGATGTCAGAGAGTAATGGTGGATGGCTGTTTGTCAGGTTGGAAGCCGGTGACCAGTGGGGTGCCTCGGGGATCTGTGTTGGGTCCACTGTTGTTTGTCATGTACATCAATGATCTGGATGATGGGCTGGAAAATTGGATAAGTAAGTATGCAGATGATACTAAGATAGGTGGTGTTGTGGATAATGAAGTAGATTTTCAAAGACTACAGAGAGATTTGGGCCATTTGGAAAAGTGGGCTGAAAGATGGCAGATGGAGTTTAATGCTGATGAGTGTGCAGTGCTACATCTTGGCAGGACAAATCAAAATAGGATGTACATGGTAAATGGTAGGGAATTGAGGAATGCTGTGGAACCGAGGGATCTAGGAATAACTGTGCATAGTTCCCTGAAGGTGGAATCGCATGTAGATAGGGTGGTAAAGAAAGCTTTTGGTGTGCTGGCCTTTATAAATCAGAACATTGAATATAGGAGTAGGGAAGTAATGTTAAAATTGTACAAGGCATTGGTGAGACCAATTCTGGAGTATGGTGTACAATTTTGATATCCTAATTATAGGAAGGATGTCAACAAAATAGAGAGAGTACAGAGGAGATTTACTAGAATGTTGCCTGGGTTCCAGCAACTAAGTTACAGAGAATGGTTGAACAAGTTAGGTCTTTATTCTTTGGAGCGCAGAAGGTTAAGGGGGGGGGGACTTGATTAAGGTCTTTAAAATGATGAAAGGGATAGACAGAGTTGACGTTGATAAGCTTTTCCCATTGAGGGTAGGGAAGATTCAAACAAGAGGTCATGACATGAGAATTAAGGGACAGAAGTTTAGGGGTAACATGAGGGGGAACTTCTTTACTCAGAGAGAGGTGGCTGTGTGGAATGAGCTTCCAGCAGAAGTGGTGGAGGCAGGATCGATTTTAACATTTAAAAGTAAAGTGGATAGGTATATGGACGGGAAGGGAATGGAGGGGTATGGTCTGAGTGCAGGTAGATGGGACTAGGGGAAAATAAATGGTCGGCACAGACTGGAAGGGCCGAGAAGGCCTGTTTCCGTGCTGTAATTGTTATATGGTTATATGGTTACTTCAGAGCCGCGTAACATAGTCAAAAACCAGGGAGCGCCTAACAGTGGGAAAAGAGGGATTGAAGTGGAAAAGTGGGGGGGTAGGGGGAGTGGTGGAAGAGGGAAAGAGGGGTAGGTGGAAGGGGGCGGGGGAGAGAGTAGGGGGGTAGGGGAGAGAGGGATGGGGGTGGGAAAAGGAGGGGGGTGGGGGAGAGAGGGATGGGGGTGGGGGGGAGAGGGATGGGGGTGGGAAAAGGAGGGGGGGAGGGGGGAGGCGAGGGAGATGGAGAGGGGAGAGGGGTGGGGAGAGAGGTGTGGGGGAGGGGGTAGTGAAGAGGAGGGGTGAGTGTGGAGGGAGGGGGAAGAGTGTGGAGGGAGTGGGGGAGAGAGGGAGAGGGAAGGGGGTGGGGGAGAGAGGGATGGGGTGGGAGGAGGAGGGGGAGAAGGGTGAGGAGAGGGAGATGGAGAGGGGGAGGAGAGAGGGGTGGGGGGGAAGAGAGAGGGTAGGGGGAGGGAGGTGTGGGAGAGGGAGGAGGGGTAGGGGAGAGAGGGGGAAGAGTGTGGAGGCAGGGGGAAGAGAGGGGAGGGGAAGGGGGTGGTGGGAGAGAGGGAAGGGGGGTGGGGAGAGGGAAGGGGGGTGGGGGAGAGGGATGGGGATGGGAGGCAAGGGATGGGGGTGGGAGGTGGAGGGGTGAGGAGAGGGAGAGGGGGAGGAGAGAGGGGTGGGGGAGGAGAGAGGGGTGGGGGAGGAGAGAGGGGTGGGGGAGGAGAGAGGGCTGGGGAAGGGGAGAGAAGTGTGGGGGAGGGGAGGAGGGAGATGGGGTAGGGGAGGGGGAAGAGTGTGGAGGGAGGGGGAGGGGTGGGGGGAGAGAGGGGAAAGTGTGGGGACGTAGAGAGGGAGGGGGAGGGTATCGGCAGTCCATCTATTCTCCACTCCCTATCACCCCCAATCATCTTTCTTTATTCCCACACACGTGATCAAGCTCTTCGACACAGGCTGCGGGGGGGGGGGGGGGGGGGGGGGTTTATTAAAAATATGTATGTAAAAATGTCTAAATGTAATGAGGAGTGCATTAGTGAATGTAAAAGTGTAATGTCTAGCAAAATGGTAAAAATTGCGGCGTTTGAGCTTCTGGTTTTGGCGGACCATGGAATCAAAGGGCAAAAATCTTATCGGAAAAATCAATGGCATTTCACATACATTCCACAGACAGACAGGAAGGAAGGAAGGGAGGGAGGGAGGGAGGGAGGGAGGAAGGAAGGAAGGAAGGAAGGAAGGAAGGAAGGAAGGAAGGAAGGAAGGAAGGAAGGAAGGAAGGAAGGAAGGAAGGAAGGAAGGAAAAGAAAAGTTGACACCTTTAAATGCAAGATGCAGTTGATGACTTACTTTTTCTGTATCTCCCATCTCTCTTATCCACCTACTTTCTACTGCAGCCTTTTCAAGATCAGCCTTCAATTCATCCGCTCATGTCAGTAAGAACAGGATCTAATGTTGGTAGTGACAAATATAACTATGGTGACAAATATACTTATGTCCAATAACCTTCTGTAGGTCTCCACAACACTACTGATTGACAAATGCAAGATTCAAACCATATCCTATATTCACTGCTCCTGGAAGAACAAAACTACTAGAATAAATAATAATAACTACAAGATTAAATAATGGAGAACATGATTAATATTCTGAGACAAAGTGCTGGAGTAACTCAGCAGGTCAGGCAGCATCTTTGGAGGAGATAGATATGTGACGTTTTGGATTGGGACTGAAGTGGCTTTTCCATGGACCCAAAACGTCACACATTCCTTCTCTCCAGAGATGCTGCCGGTCCTGCTGAGTTACTCCAGATTTTGTGACGACTTTACAATGTTTGGCATCTGAGCTGTAAGGAATTTCCTCATTCCAGTGGCCTCATAAACAGCTGGCTTTGACTGGATAAATGTTTATTACCCGAGTTTCATATTGCACAACAGCCTCCTCCAGTTGTTTAGCTTTGGCTTGGAGCTGCATCAGTTCTGTTGCTGTTACTGCTGCTCTCTCTTCCAAAGCTTTTAGCGAGGCCTGTGAATGACAACATGATCATATTATTTTTGGGTTTCTGTACCTCACAGCCATTGTGACAGGCAAGTGACTGAATTAAAAATATAGTGCAGACCTCTATTCAAATAAGAAGAACGGTCCCGACCCGAAATGTTACCTATCAATATTTTTCCAGAGATGCTGCCTGACCCGCTGAGCTGCTCCAGAACTTAGCGTCTCCCTTTTTAGTTTAGTTTAGTTTAGAGATGCAGTCCGGAAACAGGCCCTTTGGCCCACAGAGTCCCCACCGCCCAGCGATCACCGTGCACTAACACCATCCCACACACTAGGGACAATTTACATCTATACCTAGCCAACGGCTGTCGAGAGTTATGGGGAGAAGGCAGGAAAATGAGATTAGGAGGCAGAGATCAGTCATGCCGAATGGCCTCATTCTAATCCTATAACTTGTGAACTTGAGAATTAACCTTCAAACCTGTCTTTGGAGTGTGGGTGAAAACCGAAGATCTTGGAGAAAACCCATGCGGTCATGGGGAGATCGTAAAACTCTGTACACACAAGCACCAGTAGCACCAGTTGTTGGGATCGAACCCGGATTTCAGGCGCGGCAGGCGCTGTAAGGCAGCAACTCTATCACTGCGCCACTGTGCCGCCTCTGACACATATTCCTGACTTTATGTTGAGGATCATTTCTTTTTTTTAAATTTTTTTTTATACTTTGTTTTATTAGAAGTAATCTATTTACAATAATGTAAACAGCTTTACAAACCTCAACTTAATTACACATTTTTTTAAATAACCCATTAACAGTTATCATCTTCTATTTTTTTGGAAATAAGGAAAAGAATAGAATAGTTTTAGATCAATAAGAAAGTGATTAAATAATAATTTGATTATATAGAAAAGAAGAAGAAAATAGAGCAAGGAAAAAAGATTATAGATTAACAAAAAGTGAAAAAATATTATATATATATATATATATATATATATATATCAATGAAAATCAACAAAATATATTGTATCTAAAACTATTACAAATAGTAATATCAATGAAGACATGCCTATTAATCCTAGTATAAGAATCAATTATTCTCATCAAATCCCGCTGGGTACCCGTCAGGCTGTGACGTCAAGAACAGCTACTTCTCTAGATACTGTATATATGGAGACCATATTTGTTCGAAGATATTATATTTGTCCAGTAGGACAAATCTGATTCTTTCTGATTGTAACGTCTCCAACATCTCTGCTGCCCACATTTTAATTGTGGGGGATAATGTTCCCTTCCAAAATTTCAATATGATTTTTTTCCCTATTATCAAACAGTAATCAAAGAAATTTCTTTGATTTCCTGTAAGTACCGAATTTGAATCCAAAATCCCAAGTATTATTAACTTTGGGTCTGGATCCAATCTAATTTTTAAAACCTCAGAAATAATCTTAAAAATTTCTGTCCAGTAGTAACTCAGTTTGGGACATGTAGCAAAACTATGTATTAAATTTGCTTCTAAGTTCTTACATTTATCACAAATTGAAGAGAGATTGTGAAAGATACTCTTTAATTTAGTTTTTGAATAGTGTAATCTGTATAATACTTTGAATTGTATCAATGTATGTCTGGCATTTAACGAACACCGATGTATTTGCTGTAAACTTTCTTCCCAATTTTCTTTTGTTATGGATAAACCAATTTCCTTTTCCCATGCTTGCCGATATGTTTCCGTTGTTGGATTCTCCTTATCCAAAATTATGTTATATATATGGGCTATTAATTTTTCTGTATTTGGGTGTAAATTAAATAAATCATCTAATAATCCTGGTACTTTATTTTTGTAATCTAGTGTGTTTGATTTTATATAATCTCTAATTTGTAAGTACCTAAACAAGTGTTGCGGAGACAATCCATAGATATCTTGTAACTCTTGGAATAAAAGAAATTTTCCTTTTCTATAAAGGTGCTCTATCCTTTTAATTCCTAAATCATCCCAATGTCTAAACCCTCCATCCAATATAGAGGGCTTAAATAATGGGTTATTCATTATTGGTAGTCTAAGTGAAAGGTTATCTAGCTGCAAAGTCTTAACTATTTGTTTCCAAATACATCTATTATTATAAATTATAGGGTTATCCCTATAAATTTTTTTTTGTACTTCCTTTGGGGCAAAGAGAACCGAGCCTACATTATAGGGTGAACAATCTTCCTTTTCCATCTTTAACCACATTGGTTCATAATCCATATTTACCCACCAAAAATTCATATTCTTAATCTGGACTGCCCAAAAATAATATAAAAAATTTGGAAGTGCTAATCCTCCATTTATCTTAGATTTACATAAATGTTTTTTACTTATTCTATGATTTTTATAATCCCAAATAAAACTATAAATAATATTATCTATTTTTTTAAAAAAGGTCTTTGGGAGAAAAAAAGGAATAGCCTGAAACAAATATAATAATTGTGGTAAAAACACCATCTTTATAGCGTTTATTCTACCAATCATGGATATAGGGAGTGTTTTCCAGTACAAAATATTTTTTTTAAGTTTATCTAATAAAAGAGGATAATTAGATTTAATTAGTGAATTATAAGATTTGGTTACATTAATTCCTAAATATTTAAATTTGTCTTTAACTATTTTTAATGGATATTGTTGTAATATATTTAAGTTAATTCCTGTTATAGGCATAATTTCACTTTTATTCCAGTTAATTCTAAATCCTGAAAATGTGCCAAAGATAGTTATAACATTGAGTAACTTAGGTAAACTAATTTCCAGTTTTGTAATATAAATCAAAACATCATCTGCATATAAAGATATTTTGTTAGTTGTTGTGTCAGTATTATAGCCATAGATTTCAGGTTCTGATCTGATTCTTTCCGCCAAAGGTTCTATCATCAAAGCAAATAATAAAGGCGATAACGAACAACCCTGTCTACAACCCCTAGAGAGCTTAAATTTAGCTGATAATATTTGATTAGTTAAGATTCTTGCCGTTGGATTCAAATATAAAATTCTTATCCATTTACAAAATCTATCCCCCAATTGAAACTTTTCCATTATATTAAATAAATATAACCATTCCACCTGATCGAATGCCTTTTCTGCATCTAGCGATACAACTGCTAATTCCTTGTCCCGTACTCTTTTTGAATATATAATATTAAACAAGCGTCTGAGATTATGGGATGAGTAGCGTTTTGGAATAAAACCTGTTTGATCTTGATGTATTAATTTAGAAATCACCAAACTTAATCTCCGAGATAAAACTTTCGTTAGTATTTTTTGGTCTGTATTTAGAAGTGCGATCGCTCTATATGATCCTGGATCTTCCAAATCCTTATCTGCCTTAGGAATAAGTGTAATTGTAGATTTGTTTAAAGATTCTGGTAGTTTACCTTGTTCATACGCATATCTATATACTGTATATAATCTTGGGGAAATCAGATCTAGAAATTTTTAATAAAATTCTGCACTTAGGCCATCGGGGCCCGCTGCTTTTCCATTCTTTAACGAACTAATTGATTCTTCAATATCTTTTACTGTTATTTCGGCGTTTAACAAATGTCTACCTTCCTGATCTAAACTGTTAATTTGACACTTTTGTAGAAATGTTTCCATATCCACTGTTTGTCCTGTTAATTTAGATGAATAAAGATTTTGATAATATTGTAGAAATCTGTCATTAATATCTTTTGGTATCGTCAATATATTTCCATCCACCGATCTAATTCTATGTATCAATTTTTCATCCTCTAATTTTCTAAGTTGTCTTGCTAATAGTTTTTGTGGTTTGTCTCCAAACTCGAAATGCACTTGTTTGGTTTGTTGAAATAGTTTAATGACTTGGTTAGAATATATTTTATTTAGTCTATATTTTGCTATTGCAATTTTGTTACTTAGCTCTTTAGAAGGGCGTTTTATATTTTCACTATCTAGTTGTTTTATCTCGTGTTCTAACTTTTGTTCCATCTTTTTATTTTCTTTATTAAGATAAGCCTGTGCAGATATTATTGCACCACGCATAAATGCTTTAAATGTGTCCCAGAGTAACGATGGTGAAGTTTCCAGTTTGTCATTAGTTTCAAAAAATAATTTAATCTGTTCCATCACATGTTTACAATAGTCCTTATCCTTTAATATCTGGGGATTAAATCTCCAAGTAGTCGTTTTATTAAGTATATCTTTTAGTTTTATCTTAAATGTAAGAGGCGCGTGATCTGAAATAATAATATTGTGATATTTTGCGTCATACGTAAAAGGTAGTAATTTTGAATCTATTAAAAAATAATCTATCCTAGAATAAGTTCCGTGTACGGGCGAAAAAAACGGATAATTTCTTTGCCGGGGAAAAAGCCACATGTAGGTCTCTGCAGAGTAAAATGTTCTGGCTAAGAGAACAGTAAATCAGTGGCTCCTCTAGAGTGGATTAAAGTATTACAATTTAAAATAATGTGGGAAACAAAGCCAGAGATGAAGAATTGACTTGACCTCGGTTTTCTGAATATTACCAGGAAACAAGAAATCAATTCCTACAAATTGACATTAAATGCCAACGAAAACCATCTACTAAAACTGTAAAGGTCTCAACTTAAGACGAAAGAAACGATAGAAGATTATCGGACATAATAAAGGGCGGCACTGTGGCGCAACGGTAGAGTTGCTACCTTACAGCGCCACAGACCCGGGTTCGATCCTGACCACGGGTGCTGTTTGTACGTTCTCCACGTGACTGCGTGAGTTTTCTCCGGGTGCTCCGGTTTCCTCCCACACCGTCACATGCTCCTTTTCTCCAGTGATTCTGCCCGACCCGCTGAGTTACTCCAGCATTTTGTGTCTACCTCTGGTATCAACCAGCATCTGCAGTTCCTTCCTACAGATGTATTGAGTTCAGCAGTTGGGATGTCATGTTGGGACTATATATATTTTTCTGGGCAGTGGGAAATCTGTTCGTAAAATGACAAAATCATTTAAATAGAAAATGCAGGTTAAGACCGACACAGGCAGGAAGATTATAATGGTCCTGAAATCGAAGCAAAGTGCTGGAAATAATGCCTCAAGGCAGTGTGTGGGAGGAGAAACAGAGTTAATGTTTCAGCTGAAGATTCTTCAATAGGACTGGGAAAGAGTGAAAGGAGTTGTAGAGACCATCAGAAAGGAGTGGATCGGGCTGTGGATGCAGCCCAGGCTATCTCACAAACCAACCTTCCTTCCATTGACTCCATTTATACTCATGCTGCCTCTGCAAGGCCAGCAGCATAATCAAGGACCAGTCGCACCCTGGCCACTCCCTCTTCCCCACTCTCCCATTAGGCAAAAGGTAGAGAAGTGTGAAAACACACACCACCAGATTCAGGGACAGTTTCTTCCCAGCTGTTATCAGGCAACTGAATCATCCTACCACAATTAGAGAGCAGTCCTGAACTACTATCTAACTCTTTGATGTCCCTCGGACTATCCTTGACCGGACTTTGCTGGCTTTACCTTGCACTAAACGTTATTCCCTTATCATGTATCTATACACAGAAAATGTATTGATTGTAATCATGTGTTGTCTTTCTGCTGACTGGTTAGCATGCAACAAAAAGCTTTTCACTGTACCTCGGTACACGTGACAATAAACTAACTTTAACTGAGGGGGAAAGAGAATATCAGGAAAGACTTTGGTCAGGTCACATTGGGAGTGTTGTACACTGTTCTGCTCACCTTGCTAGAGGAATGATGTATAAAGCATTCGAACATATTTACAAAGATGCTACTTGGTCTGGAGGGTTTGAGCTACAAGAAGAAGCTGGGTCTATTTTTACTGCAGTACAGGAGGCTGAGGGGAGACCGTACGGAGATTTAGAAGATCACAGGGGACATAGATAAAGTGAATAACCATAGTCTCGGGGTAGGGGAGCCTAAAACTAGAGGGCATAGGTCTAAGATGAAAGGGCAAAGATTTTAAAAGGAGCAACCTTTTCACACAGAGGGTGGTGCGTACGTGAAACAAACTGCCTGAGGAAGTGGTAGAGGTGGGTACAAATTGGGCACTTAAAGGAAATTTGAGCAGGTACATGGATAAAGTCAGAGTCACACAGCGAGGATACATCTCTTCCGCCCAACTTGTCTGCCAGTCATAAGTCATGTGAACAGAATTAGGCCATTTGGCCCATCGAGTCTATTCCACCATTCAATCCTGGCTAATCTATCTTTCCCTCTCAATCCCGTTCTCCTGCCTGCTCCCCGCAACATTTGACAGCCTTATGAATCAAGAACCTAAAGATAAGAACGAGATCGGAAAGGTTTGGAAGAATGTGGGCCAGGTACAGACATGTGCGAGTTGGTTGCTTAGCAACATTAGTTCAATTTAGCAATCATGGCCGGCAGAGCGGTAGTGGGCCGAAGGGCCTGTCCATGTGCTGGACCACTCTCTGTTTTATGCTTCTTCTCTACATCTCAAAGTTCCTTTCAAATTTATCCCAGCCTTATCGCCCTTGGTTATCCCTCGATAGATCAATGGTCCCGAGGAGTTTACATTTCTCAATAAAAAAGTGTAGTATTGGAATACTGGTTAAAATACCAGATAGCCTAATTTCACATGGAGTTCTTTGAGCATTCATACTTGCACTATCTCACAGATAACAAATATAATTACCAATTCAGATTCTGTTCTTTCTGTAGCTTTGCAAAGCTCTCCCAGATATCTCCATGTCTGTAGATTGTTCTGGAAAGTTCCCACGACTGTTTAGCTTCAAGATCTTCGTCCGTGCATTTTGATTTAGCCGAATCAATTAAATCTTCTGCAAACTGTTCACTTGATGTGTTCAGCTTTTGGGGGCAATTTAAACAATTTGCTTTAGAGGTAACAGAGTCATTTATGCTGAGAGAAATAGACAGCAAATGCAGTTCAGTTTATTGTCACATGTACCAAGGTACAGATAAGCTTTTGTGGCGTGCTAACCAGCCAGCGGAAAGACAATACATGATTACAATCGAACCATTCACATGATACATGATACATGATAAGAGTACAGATACATGATAAGGGAATGACGTTTAGTGCAAAGTCCGATCGAAGGTAGTCCGAAGCAGGCACGGAAATCGCTATCAGAACATGCGGGGGACACGTTTTCTTGTCGGCCACGAGCACGCATGCGCATACACACACGCATGCGCATACACGCGAGGCTTCGGCCGTGGGCCCTGTGGATGGTAACATCGGGAGGTGACCTGGTTGGTGACCGACTGCGAACTCCAACAACAGCAGCTTCGTCCGCCCCGAATCGTGAGGCTTGAATCGTCCCGTTCACGGGGTCTTTGATCGGCCGGCGGGGGCTTCAACTTTGGGGGCCTCGATACAGCAGTTTGATTTTAAGCTGCGCCGGGCGCTGAAAGGCCCCGCGAATGGGCTGATTCAGCCCTGAGAAAGCGGCTGATAAAGTCCAGATTACAAAACCCGGGGGGGGGGGGGGGGAGGGCATGTCCCCCAGGATTTCCGCCCCTGGTCCGAGGGTCACAAATGAGGTAGATAGTAGTTCAGGACTGCTCTCTAGTTGATGGTAGGATGGTTCAGTTGCCTGATAACAGCTGGGAAGAAACTGTCCCTGAATCTGGAGATGTGCGTTTTCACACTTTTATTCCTCTTGCCTTGTACAGCACAGGAAGAGGCCCTTCGGCCCACAATGTCTATGCCTGCGTATTTGTTTATCTTGAAGCCAAGATACACTGATTTCATCTGCCTGCACTTGATCCATTCCTCACATCATTCCCAGCATATTCCCCATCTAAAACCCTCCTAAATTCCACTATCATGTCTGCCTCCACCACCACCCTTGGCAGTACATTCTAGGCACTCACCATCCTGTGTTTATACAATAACTTGCCCCACACACGTACTTTATACTTTATCTCTCTCACCTTAAACCTAGTCTTCATTAGATATATATAAAATCATCTCAAATCAATCTTTAGTCTATGCCGCTCTCACCTTAAATCTATGCTCTCTAGACTTCAACAGGTCTATATAATCATCCTTTTGTCAGTCATGCAGTAAACATTCAGGTGCCTCTGCGCTTTGGTGCTCCTTCAGGTTCGACCTGCATATTATACCATGCTTCAGCAATCGTTATTCTCCAGTCAAACGTTAAATGGAAAAAAAATCTAAGTAACTTGCAGCACAAGAGGCACGGTGGTGCAGCGGTAGAGTTGCTGCCTTACAATGCCAGGGATCTGGGTTCGATCCTGACTACGCGGTTCTGTCTGTACGAAGTCTGTTCTTCCCGTGATCTGCATGGGTTTCCTCCGGGAACTCCGGTTTCCTCCCACACTCCAAAGACGTACATGTTTGTAGGTTAATTGGCTTGGTGTAAATGTAAAATTGTCCCTTGTGTGTGTAGGATAGTCGTAATGTTCAGGGCTGAAGGGCCTGTTTCCGTGTTGTATCTCTAAACTAAACTAAACTATTCAAGAACATCACCATTTTTAATGATGTTATCTAAACTTACTTTGTTTTTCAGTTGTTTCAGGTCTTCCATGACTCTGTCAACCTGGTGCCCAGACTGATTCATTTGCTCATGGATATTGCCTTCCGAATCATTGCTGAGTACTTCAGAAATCTTTTCTATCTTGCCGGAGGTGGTTTCAAGAGGTCGATCTGGTCTCTGCATCATAAGAGACAAACATTACATGCATAATGTCGAACATAAATATAATTACGAAATTTCAGACAAGAATTATTTACAGTACAGATTTTATGTTTCGGTTTATTATTGTCATGTGTACCGAGGTGTAGTGAAAAGTTGTGTTTTGCATGCTATCCAAACAGATCAGATATACCATAGTCGAACTCAAAAACAATAGATGTAGGTATGTTACAAAACTTACCTTGAGCAGCGCTGCAGTTCTGCCCCTCCCCGTGTGCGTGACTTTGGCGCCTTTCAGACGGGGGCGGGCTTAAAGTGACGTTTTTCTTCAGACTGGGCAAATCGATCAATGTCGGGCGATTTCGTTGCGGAAGAAAAATCGCTCCGACATTTCATTAATGAAGGTATTTTTAAATTACGCTAGATTATTTATTATCTAGAGTAATTTAAAAATCACCTTCAAAAGCCGTGAGCGCCGATAACGGGAAGGATTTTGCGTAGGGGAGAAAAAAAGGTACACAGTTTATTTTTATATTAAAAGTTGGTTTTTATGGAGGCGTTAATAATATTTTCATGTTGCCAAATGGGGTCCAAAAAAAATGTATGAACCGGCTGTATTTTTCATACCGACTTCACAGCAAACCGCAACGTTCCAATCCTCCGCATTCCACTAAAACCCACTCGCTAATTGATTTAAATGGCCATTAATTGACAGGCATTAAACACTCAATCCATTTGGCCCAGAAATTCATGAAAATGAGATTTAAAAATTATGTTATATTGTGGATTATTGTGTGAATGTTATTTGGACACTTAGGCAATTTTAAAAAAGTTTATCTTTTCTTAAGAAATGGATAGATGTTTAGATCTACTCATTGAATTTTGTAATTAGCTACAATTAGATAACTAACTAATTACATGCTTTAATTTCAGGTCATCCAAGTAAGATTGTTTCATATTTGTTTCAGAATGCTTCAATCTATAATAACTGAAAATTTCATTGAGTTCTCTTAATTTTTAAGAAAGTTATGGGCTTTTAACGGTTCTAGATCACAGCTTTTGAGTTAAGTCAATTGAAAGGCAATGGGGAACAAGATGCTAATTTCCGAGTATGAAAATGGTCATAACTTTCTTAATACTGAAGATATGAAAGTGAATTAGGTGTCAAATTAAACTTATTTTTATGCTTTATCTGATGGCATAAATTGCAGACTTGATTTTTAAAATCTCAAAATTTTGTAACATTGCTAATAGATGGAGTATTAATCAAGAATCTGTAGGGCCTGTCCCACTTGGCGATTTTTTTGGCGACTGCCAGCATCATATCAGGGTCGCCAAAAGATTTTGAACATTTTAAAATCCAGCGGCGACTAAACAAAATGTAGCATCACTTGAAAAAACGCCGGGCGTCATATATCATCACGCCGCATCACCGCCGCGACTTTTACGGTGACCTGATACGTCAGTCAATGATGCCGGCAGTCCCCGAAAAAATCTCCAAGTGGGACAGGCCCTTATCTATCTTTGCCTTTAAATGTATTCACGATGCTACCAGAATATTTCAGTGAAAGAATAATACATTTTGCCTTACATATTTATGTTATTCCTGTGGATCCAAACTATAACATTATTACCTGGAACAGAAACAAAAGAGATAAAAAAGCAATAATTTGATCAAAAGAGAAGGAATAAAATTGCAAAGGATTTACCTCAGAGTGACAAGACATTTGGGCCAGTGCTTATATTCCACATGAGTGAAAACAAAGAATTCTTCCCCACAGACGGTTGTGGAGTCCAAGTCAATGGATATTTTTAAGGCAGAGATAGATATATTCTTGATTAGTACAGGTGTGAGAGGTTATGGGGGGAAGGCAGGAGAAGGGGTTAGGAGGGAGAGATAGATCAGCCATGATTGAATGGCGGAGTAAACTTGATGTGCTAAATGGCCTAATTCTGCTCCTATTACTTATGACCTTACGACTTATGACCTTATGAGCTCTTAGAGTCCATCGTCAGCTAAACCTTTCATGACCAGTATAACTTAACACCTATAGTAGGCGTTTAAGTAAGACAAGACTTGTAATTCCTTCTTACGATAATTTTAAAATCAAAGTTTAACATGAAACATATATTGGACTGTACAATGGATTATATAATAATTTAGCACGGAAATAGATCCCTCGACCAACTATATCCATGCTTATTATCAACACTACTCCAGTGTACCACTACTTGGCTCAAGACTTTCATGCTGCACAGATTGAAGTATCAGTTCAATTACTTCTTTCGACTCCAGAAGGTTCCCGACTCCAAACATCACCTATCCATTTTCTCCAGAGATGCTGCCTGATCCGCTGAGTTATTCCAGCACTTTGTGTGTTTTCTTTATGTAAACCAGCATCTGCAGTTCCTTGTTTCTACAGTAGCCTGTTCAACCATGGTCTCTCACGACCACCAAACACTTTAATTAATTTACTGTTTACAGAACTTTTTAGTTGACGTATGATAACCTTGTTTGAACAGCTGTCTGCAAACTTAAAATTGTTTGCACTTATTGTTCAACTGACTACTCATACACATTACAAATAATCACAAAATGCTGGAGATTAAAAAGTTGCATCATCCCCTTTGGTTCTTTAGCCAAGAATTGTAAACTAATTGTTTAAGAAATTGACATAACGTTCACTTACTTCACTCAGGTACATTTTGACTGCTGGAAAAGATGATCTTGACTTCATTCTAAAGAAAATTCAAAGAACATAAATTTCCATTAAAAAAAATCTATGTTTTTTAGTTTAGTTTAATTTATTTTTAAGAGAAACAGGACTACGGCCCACCGAGTCCGCATCGCACCACACATTAACACTATCCTATGCATACTTAGGAACAATTTTACATTGATACCGAGCCAATTAATCTACAACCCTGCACGTCTTTGGAGTGTGGGAGAAAACTAGAGATCTCGGAGAAAACACATGCAGGTCATAGGGAGAATGTACAAACTACTCACAGACAAGCACACATAGTCAAGATTGAACCCGGGCCTCTAGCACTGTAAGGCAGTAGCTCTATCGCTGCGCCACGTGCCACAAATTATTATTTTTGTATTATTATTATTATTTATCATTGTCACGCGTACTGAGGTACCGTGAAAAGCTTTTTGTTACGTGCTATCCAGTGAGCGAAAAGAGTACATGATTACAACAAAGTCAGCCACAGTGCACAGATAACGGGCACAATATTTAGTGCAAGGTGCATAAACCTTTTCTCTGTAAGTGTAATGCTATATTGCTGTAACACAATACTCTGCACCCTGGTCATTTTCTCTTTGCCCGGTTTATGGTTTGATTGTCCTCATATACAGTGTGATTTGACTAGATAGCAAAGTTGTTCACTTCATCTCGGTACATGTGACAATAATAAACCAAAGATACACTGCATAATTTTATAAAGCAGCTACACGTGCTATGCTGAAAATGTGGTGCACTGTGATATTTGGATCTCGTAGCATATTGTTTTAATTGTTGGATCTTGTAGGATATTGTTTTAAGACAAAATTTGGTGCTCATTCATATATTTTCCTTCCAGGCCTCTAAGTAAACAGGAGAAACAAGAGACTGCAGGTGCTGGAATCTGGCGCAAAAAAAACCTCTGGAAGAACAAAGGGTGGGTAAAGCTATTGCCTTATAATACCTGGGTGCGGTCCTGACATGGGGTTCTTGGTTCTTGGTCCTCCAAAATATACCAAATGGAATGTAAACTGGAGGTGGCGGAGGGTGGACTTAAGCAAAAAAGGATTCATGGAGAAGAAGAGCTACCTTAAATTTAGTTGCGTCTGGTTGAATAACTATTCTAGGTTGAAGACCATTTCATGCTTTAATTGTGCGGGGGAAGAATGAATTGCTGTACACATCTGTCTTGATAGCTGGTATCTCAAATTGGATCGAATGCCTTCATCTGTCTGTACGGAGTTTGTACATTCTCCCCCTGACCTGCGTGGGTTTTCTCCGAGATCTTCGGTTTCTTCCCACACTCCAAGCACGTACAGGTTTGTAGGTTAATTGACTTGGTATAAATGTAAATTGTCCATAGTCGGTGCAGGGCAGTGTTAGTGTATGGGGGGGGGGGGGGGTCGCTGGTCAGTATGGACTCTGTGGGCTGAAGGGTCTGTTTCTACGTTGTATCTCTAATCTAACTTAAACTCAGTGGATCAGGCAAATTAGTGGACGTTTTAAACAGGAAAAACAAGACACTGCAGATGCTGGTTTAAAAAAAGTCACAAAGTGCTGGAGTAACAGCGAGTCAGACAGCATCTGTGAAGAACATGGCTTGGTCCATGTTCTCTAGGAATACTGCCTGCCCCATTGAGTTACTCCAGCACTTTCTTTTTTATTTTAAAAGAAATGCGTTGAAGTTGAAGAATTTGGTTGAAACCACGGATTAGGGCCTGATGTTTAAGAAGGAACTGCAGATGCTGGAAAATCAAAAGTAGACAAAAATGCTGGAGAAACTCAGCGGGTGCGGCAGCATCCTTGGAGCGAAGGAAATAGGCAATGTTTTCGGGCTGAAACCCTTCTTCAGACGTATGTGAAGGTGTTGGGGAGGTGGTGGAGGGGAAGAAGAAAGGAAGAGGTGGAGCCAGTGGGCTGCGGGAGAGCTGAGAAGGGGAGGAGAATAGGACTACCTGAAATTGGAGGTGAATGTTCATACCGCTGGGGTGCAAACTGCCCACAGACAGCAATCTCCGCACATCAAACCCAGCTCTCTGGCGCTGTGAGGTAGCAGCTCTGGACCTTTTATCGTTCGCATCTGATGAAAGGTCATCAGGATAAATATTGAACTTTCTCCTTCCACACACTGACCTGCTGAGCCCAACACTCACTGATTTAATTTTTACACGCCATAACCTCAACGTGCACATGGATACAGTACCACAGCAACGAGCAAAGCTGGAAGAATTCAAGGGGATAGGCATCACCAGTGGAGGGAAATAGACAGAAAACATTTAGGATTTTGGTTAGTTTTAGATTAGGTGGAGTTTGTTTAGCAAAAATAAAATGCAGATAATACACTTGTACTTGGAAATGGATTAAGTGACCAGATACACTGCAGGTCAGCTCATTGTTGAATCAGGTCTCTGAGACCTGTTCATCCACTTCCTCCCACCTCCTCCCCTCCGTTTCCCCCTTCAACAACCACTTCCCCTTATTCCCTCCTCCCACATCCTCCCTCTTTCATCTCTCTCCTCCTTGCAACACATCTCCCTCCCTCCCTCCTCCCACCTTCTCCCTCCATCCTCCCTTCCTTCCTCCTCCCCTTTCAACACTCCTTCCCCTCTATGTTACCCCACCCTTCTCATCCCTTCATCCTCTCTCCACTTCCCCGTCATCCCATTCCTCCTCTCCAGTAGCTCCCCAATCCAGATTCAAGATTCAAGATTCAATTTTTAATTGTCATTGTCAGTGTACAGTACAGAGACAACGAAATGCATTTAGCATCCCCCTTCCCTCCATCCTCCTCCCTCTTCCACCAGTCTCCCTTTTACCTGTCGCCCACACCCACCTCACCCCCTCCACCTCTCCCCTCCCTCCTCATTCCTTTCTCCCATCCGCTCCTCCAACCTTCACCTCCTGAATTCCACATACCCAGCCGCAACCTGCACCCTCCCTCCCTCTCTCCCCTACACTCTCCCTCTCTCCCCTGCACCCTCCCGCTCTCCCCTGCACCCTCCCTCCCTCACTCCCCTGCACCCTCCCTCTCTCTCCTGCACCCTCCCTCTCTCCCCTGCACCCTCCATCTCTCCCCTGCACCCTCCCTCTCTCCCCTGCACCCTCCCTCTCTCCCCTGCACCCTCCCTCTCTCCCCTGCACCCTCCCTCTCTCCCCTACACCCTACCTTCCCCCGTGCCTCTGCCCTTGCCTGGCGGGCTCGGAGCCGCGTCCCGGGAGACGGGTGTTTCCCAGCGGCCGCCTGTTGCCTGGCGCCGCGGCTGATGGAGAGAGAGCCCGCGACACGGGGCGGAGCTGAGCCCGGCCGGGGCTGTGGAGAGGGGCCGGGGCTTGTCTGTCTGCTTCAAGGCAGCGACTGACCCAAGGAGGGGAGGGATGGAGTGAGAGAGGTGGGTAGGGGTAGGGGGAGAGGGATGGGAGAGAGGGGAGGGAGGGATGGGTGGGAAGGGAATGGGAGGGAGGGGTGTGTGGGAATGGGGAGGGAGAGTGGGTGGGATTGGACAGGGAGGGGGAAGGAGTGGTTGGGGAACGGATGGAGGGTGAGGTACAGGTGAAGAATCTGGAGGGTATGAGTGACCAGTGAATGTGGAGGTAAATAGGTAAAGATGAGCAGATGGAAAGTGGGTCGGTGGAGGGGAAAACTGGGCTTTGGAAGGAATGGGGCGCGGGCAACTGAATCATCTTACCACAACCTAAGAACAGGGCTGAACTACTATCTACCTCTTTGATGTCCCTCGGACTATCCTTGATCAGACTTTGCTTGCTTTACCTTGCACTGAACGTTATTCCCTTGTCACGTATCTATACACTGTAAATGGAATGATTGTAATCATGTATTGTCTTTCTGCTGACTGGTGAGCACGCAACAAAAAGCTTCTCACTCTACCTTGTTGCACGTGACAATAAACTAAACTGAACTGAATTGGGTGGTGTTAGGGCCTGTCGGGTGGGTTTGGGGTGGAGGGGATAGAGAGTGGGATCTGAGAACGGGGATGGATGTGGGGAGGAGGTAGTTGTATATCGGGGGGGGGGGTGATGAGAGGAGGAGCTGGAGGGTAGGTGAGGAGGGGGAGAGGGAGGAGTTTGGAAGGAGTGGGACGGGAGTGTGGCAAGATGTCGACAAGGAGTGTAGGAAGGGGTTGAGGGAGGAGGAGGTGAGGGATAGAAACATAGAAAATAGGTGCAGGAGGAGGACATTTGGCACTTTGAGCCAGCACTGCCATTCATTGTGATCATGGCCGATCGTCCCCAATCAATAACCATTCCCACCATCCCAGGATAGAAATCTGTGCTGATTGATTTCCATTATGGAGACACAAAAAACTGCAGCTTCTGTAAAACTGGAGGCAGAAACAGACTGCTGGAAGAACTCAGCAGGGCAGGCTGCATCTGTGGAGGCAGTGGGACAATCGACGTTTCGGGTTGCGACCCTACATCAAGCCTGGATAACGGAAATTGAAAGGCTGTTTTTTTGATTTGCAGGATGCTTATTGATTTCCAGAAGTGTGTTCTATTCGTTACGTGCCCGATGCAGTTAAGAGGAAAAGGTTGCTTGATTCTAATTTTATATCGAGTATCAAAATCCAAAGAGTAGATGTTGGCATTGTCTAGGAATTTGTGTCCTTTTCCTCATTAGGAGGGGTAATTTGGGCAAGGTTCACGAGGCCTTTGGTCACACTACATGACGCAGCAGAGGGGCACTGATATGAATCATTAAAACTGCGATTAGACTGTTCTATAACGCACCAAAGATACTTCCTTCATTATTTGAGGCGTGTACACACAGCAGAGATTTGAAATGTGTTATAAACAAACATATGATTAAAGGGAGAGCCGCTCTGCCAGAAACAATCAAACATTTGTTTCACGTTATGTGTTCTTTGTTTACTTAACTATTATATTCATCAGAATCAGAATCATAATGCCTTTTATTGTCATTATACACATGTGCAATGAGATTAAAAGCTGCTCCTACTCAGTGCAAAACAAAAGGGGGGGGGGGGGGGGATAAGGTGCACAGTTTCTGCGGCACTATATACATATCTATAAAAATACAATGGATAAATAGAATGAATGAATATGATTCCTATATCCAGTATGGGTTATTGCACATATTGGAAATTACAGTTACAGTACAAATTACAGTAGGTGAATAGATGGAAGTCCGGGAGTTAGGCTGTGAGTCAGTGCATGTGTGAGTTCAGGGAGATAATGGATTTTGGAAAGAAACTGTTCTTCAGTCTATTTGTCCTTGTGCTGATGCACCTATAGCGCCTCCCTGAGGGCAGCAGGTTGAACAGGCCAAATGCAGGATGGGAGCTGTCCTTGATAGTGTTCTTCGCCCCTCTGAGGCAGCGGGAGGTGTAAATGTCCATCAGAGAGGGGAGAGGGCTGCCGATGATCTTCTGTGCTGCCCTAACTACCCTCTGAAGCCTCTCCCTGTCTGCCATGGTGCAGCTGCCATACCATGCTGTAATGCAGTATGTCAACAGGCTCTCAATGGACAAGCGGTAGAAGGTCAGCAGCAGGTTGGAATCCAGGTTGTGCTTCCTGAGGACCCTCAGGAAGTGCAGCCGCTGCTGAGCCTTCTTGATGACCGCTGTGATGTTGTCTGTCCAGGAGATGTCAGCGGAGATGAGGACGCCGAGAAACCGGAAGGTGTGGACCCTCTCCACACACTTGCCGTTGATGTATAAACATAGAAAATAGGTGCAGGAGTAGGCCATTCGGCCCTTCGAGCCTGCACCGCCATTCAATGTGATCATGGCTGATCATCCAACCCAGTATCCCGTACCTGCCTTCTCTCCATACCCCCTGATCCCTTTAGCCACAAGTGCCACATCTAACGCCCTCTTAAATATAGCCAATGAACTGGCCTCAACTACCCTCTGTGGCAGAGAATTCCAGAGACTCACGACTCTCTGTATAAAGGGGCTAAGTCGGTGCTGTGCCTCCTGAAGTCGACAATGAGCTCTTTGGTTTTCTTGGTGTTCAGAGCCAGGTTGTTTTCTGAGCACCAAGCTGTCAACTTCAGGACTTCCTCTCTGTAGGCTGCCTCGTCTCCTCCCGGTTGGTGAGGAAGTCCTTTATCCAGGCGCATGTGAGAGTGGGGAGGCTGAGAGTGACCAGTTTGTCGATGAGAATGTCCGGGATGATAGTATTGAAAGCTGAGCTGTAATCCACAAAGAGCATCCGGACGTAGCTCTGCCCCTGCTCCAGGTGGCTCAGCACAGAGTGGAGAGCTACGGTGATGGCATCTTCTGTGGACCTGTTTGCGCGATAGGCGAACTGGTGGGGGTCGAAGTCTGGAGGGAGATAGTCCTTGATGTGCTGGAGGACCAATCTCTCGAAGCACTTCGTGATTACCGGAGTGAGGGCCACGGGATGGTAATCGTTTAGGCTGGTGATGGGGGACTTCTTGGGACGATTGTGGCTGATTTTAGGCAGGACGGGATAACTGCCTGGTCCAGGGAGAGATTGAAGATTCTGGTGAAGATGACGGTGAGCTGGTGGGCACACGCTTTGAGCACCTTACCAGGTACTCCATCTGGGCCGGCAGCCTTCTTGGGGTTCACTGCCAGGATCACCCGTCTGACATCGTGCTCCCTTACAGTGTGTGGAGTAGTGCAGGAGCCAGGTAAGGGTGGGAGCAGGGCTGTAGCAGATGAGTGCTGCTGTTGTGATGTTTCAAAGCGGGAAAAGAAACAATTTAGCTTCTCTGCCAGCGGCGCACTCAGGTCTTCTGTCGTTGTGGCACAGCCTCTGTAGTTTGTGATGCCTTGTATGCCCCGCCATACCTCCCATGTGTTATTGCTGGACAGGTGGGCCTCTATGCTCCTCTTATGATCCACCTTGGCTTTTTTAATTCCCCTTTCCAGATCGGCTCGAGCAGCCCTGTACAGAGCTCTGTCACCTGACCTGAAGACATCATCGCGGGCTCTGAGGAGTGTGCGGACCTGGCTGGACATCCAGGGTTTCTGGTTTGGGAAAACCCGAATGTTTTTGGCCACAGTCACATTTCCGATTTAGAACTTGATATAGTCCAGTTCCGTTCCTGTGAATGTTTCCAGATCCTGGTGTTCCAATATGTCCCAGTTGGTCTGTGTGAAGCAGTCCTGTAGTTGTTGTGAAACATAGAGCTGCACAGCATGTAAACAGGCCCCTTGGCCAAACTTATCCATGCCGACCACGTTAACATTCTGGGCTCGTCCCATTTGACCCATACTCCTCTCAACCCCTCATATTCATGTATCTGTCCAAATGTCTTTTGAAAATTGTAATTGTACCCGCTTCTATTGCTTCTTTTGGAATCTTGATCCAAAAAAAGGTTACACCTGAGGTCCTATCTTCTGTAATTCTCTACTCCTTCACCTTGAGCCTGTGCCCCCTTGTTTTAGATATTTATATAATCTTGCATCCTCACATCATCATCATCATTGTTGAAAACATCAACGGGCACAGTGCCTTACAATGCTTTTGTACGACAGTGATCGCAACTTCTACTGAAGTGTGGATGGCCGTTGGCTCGCTAGCAAGCTCATCCGCCCTTTGACATGTCTTGTTTTTTGTCCTGCTGGGGTTCCACTGCCCCCTCCTCACCTGGCAAAACAGGTGGGGGAGACGGTTGAGTCACTGACTATCTGACCATGGAGCAGGTAGCACGGGATTACATGGTACTCGTGGCGGGGGGAACTCCCCCTGACCTCACGGTATTAATATAATCTTTCATCCTAGGTGGCACGGTGGCACAGTGGTAGAGTTGCTGCCTTACAGTGCCAGAGACCCAGGTTCAATTCTGACTCCAGGTGCTGTCTTTTTTTTTTGATAATAAGCAATCTCTTCAATGTTTAATCTACAAAGCTAATTTTAAACACAAAATAAGCATTTGCAGGGAACGGTCTGAACAATGCAGTCTTTGTAAGGAAATATTTTATGATTTCATTTTTCGAATGTATGCAATCTCTGGCACAGTAATTTAAGTAAGTTCAGTCAATTTTAGGAAAAGATAAATTATAGATTATTAGTTAGATGCATTGAAACTATTATCTATTTCCCAGTAAAACATACTTACAACATTTTTGAAATCCCATTGTTTTTATGTCTTCAATTACGTAGTGGTAATTGTTTAGGAACAATGAACTGCAGATGTTGTATTACAAAAAAAATATATATATATCCTGGAGTAACTCAGCGGGTCCGGCAGCATCTCTGGAGAACTTGGATAGGCGACATTTTCGATTGGGACCCTTCTTCAAGCTGATTGTTGGGGAGAGGGAGAAAGATAAACTAAGAAGAGAGGAGGGGCTGGACAAAGCTTGGCAGTAATTGGTGAACCCAGGTGGGGGGGGGGGGGGGGGGGGGGGTGTTTGATAGGGTGATTGTTGGACAAAGGTCAAAGATGAAAAAAAGGTGCGAGACAAAAGGATTGAGGAGTTGTGAATTATGAAGCCTGAGGAGAGAATGAAGATGGAGGTGAAGGGGGAAGGAGAAATCGGTACATGGGGGTTGGGAGGAAGAAAGGGGTGTAGGGGTTGTTTGAGGTTATCTAAAATTGGAGAATTCAGTGTTCATACCATTGGGTTGTACGCTACCCAAGTGGAACATCACCTATCCATGTTCTCCAGGGCTGCTACCTGACCCGCTGAGCTACGTCAGCACTTTGTGTCCTTTTTTTTCGGCAATTGTCTATCCCTGCTGTCTTTATCTGTGGTTGGTTCCTAGCTTCAGACTTTTAGGTTAACATTAGACTGCATCCATGGGCAGGGCCTTCTTCCTGCACCATGGGTAACATGCAAAGCTCCAGCGCACAAACTGCATCTGCTCTCTCTGCGGTTTTTGTTTCCTGTTTTGGAATCAAACGATTGTATATGGATTGTTCTTAGCACTGTTGGCAGATGAGTTCCAAAGGGTAAAGTTGCTTTGTGTCTATCTTCAGTGTAAACTGGCATTTGCTGTTCATTCCTACACATTTTGTCTGCTCCACTCTGAAGTTTCATCAAGGTATCCCACTTTTTGAAGAAGTTCTCCTCCTCTCTCTGGGAGTTTTGCAACACCCTCTCTCGCTGCTCCCCCTCTGAGTCTGAAGAAATGTCTCGACCCAAAACGCCACCTAATCCTTTTCTCCAGAGATGCTGCTTGACCCACTGAGTTACTCGAGCATTTTGGTCCATCTAAGGATTTTATTGTTCTGATTCCAATCCGGTATGTTTGACAAATACATAATTCTGCAATCTCTTGTATCTTGAAGGTTATTTTGCAAACCTGTGATGGATTCTCCATTTACAATCTCTGGAGGTAGCTTTGCAGGTAGTGCTCCTTATTAATGCACTGAAGTCCTGGAATCGAATGAGGTTAGGTATCTGGAATGTCCATAAATATGACAGAAGAGCAGACCTGAGGGGCTGTCTAGTCCCCTGCTTCTCCTAACTCATATGTTTGTAGAAGACTCTTGATTCTTAACTACCAGCAATGTTTGTATTTCAAACTGTGTTCTGTAATTCTTTGTACTTTTCCACCAGACATCAGTAATATTTTGCTTATTTTATTGTATAGAGTGTCAAGGAAAGGGAAAGATTTTAAGAATGGGGTCATACTTTTTTTTTGTTGTTAATAATAAAAGAACAGTGAAAGAAAAAAGAAATAAAGAGTGTCGGAATCGATAGACAAGCGAGTAGAAACAGATAGCAAAATAAATAAAGGACATAGAAGAGAAGCTGAAAAGATTGAGATAGAAGGAGAAAATAAAGAAAAGAGAGATTAGGAGAGATCTACCTATTTCGTATTTTTGCCCATCCGTCACCCGGTTCTAAACCATTTAATTTCTGAGGTTATGTTATGTTGCACCATATGCTTGCAAAAAGTTGATACAAGGAGACCAAGTCTTTGAGAATTGGTCTACTTTGCCTAGTAGGAGAAATCTCATTTCTTCAAGATGAAGCGTTTCAGACCTTTTTGAAATCCACATTTTGAATGTTGGCGTGATTGCGTTTTTCCAAAATTTGAGTATAAGTTTTTTTGCTGTTATTGGACCGTAATTAAGAAAAGCTTCTTGGAATATAGTTAGTTTACTTCCCTCTTCCATTGATCCAAAGATAATCAGTTCTGTATTGGGGTTCAATTTTGTGTTAAATAGTTTTGTAAAAATTCCAAAAATTTCATTCCAAAATTTATAGTTTTATACACGAGACAAAGGAATGTGCTATAGTGGCATTTTGAGTAAGACATTTGTCACAGATGGGGGAAACATTTGGGAATATTTAATTCAGTCTAGTTTTAGAATAATATAATCTATGTAAAATTTTAAATTGAATTAGGTTATGTCTTACATTAATTGAACATTTATTTACATATAATAATTTTTTTTCCCATCTATCATTAGGAATTTTTATCAATAACTCTTGTTCCCAGTCCCTTCTAATTGTCTCTGTCGTTGGCGTTTCTATATTTAAAATTATATTATATAAGTAAGATATTAAATTGCTTGATTCTGCCTTTCCATTCATTCCTTCCTCCGAATAAATCTGGGGTTAGGGTTTGATATCCTTGTATGTATTTCTTCAAATAATCGTGAATTTGAAGATATTTGAAATATTGATTATTTTTCAAATTATATTTTAGTTGTAATTGTTGGAATGATAAATGTTTTCGCATATCATACATATCTCCCATTGTTTTAATTCCTAATCTTTCCCAATGGATAAACGTTTTATCAATAATGGATGGTTTGAATGAGGGATTATTAGTTATTGGAGAAAGAAGCGATAATTTTCTTAATTTTAAAGATAATTTTATTTGATTCCAAATTCGTATTATACTGTGAATAATTGGATTCTTCTTATATATTATATTGTTCAGTTTCATCGGGGAAAGAAGGATCGTCCCAATATTATAAGGGGAACAATCCTCTTTCTCCATTCTTATCCAATCTACCTGTTGGGCAGAACTGTCCAACCAGTAGATTATATTTTTAATATTCACTGCCCAATAGTAATACAATAAGTTAGGGAGTGTCAGTCCCCCTGATTCTTTAGATTTACACCAGCGTTTTTTCTTAATTCTATGTGATTTATAATCCCATATGAAGTTTATAATATCAGAATCTAATTTTTTAAAGAATTTTTTAGGTAAGTATATTGGTATTGATTGAAATAGGTACAGTATTTGTGGTAAGTAGATCATTTTTATCGCATTTATTCTGCCTATTAAGGACATTGGCAGTGTTTTCCAGAATTTAATCAACCCATTTAATTTAGTTATTAAAGGCATATAGTTTGCGTTGAGTAATGATTTATATTTCCTAGTAATTTGGATGCCCAAATACTTAAATTTTTCTGTTGAAATTCTCTTGAGGTTTTATTGTCATAATTTCGCTTTTGTTCCAGTTTATTCTATATCCTGAAAAAGAACCAAATTCCTCTATTAAATTTAGTATATTTGGTATGCTAATTTGTGAATTTGTAATATATAATAATATGTCGTCTGCATATAATGAAATTTTATTATTTGAGTGTTTGGTATTATATCCATGAATATTCGGATGACTTCTTATACTTTCTGCTAAAGGCTCTATCACTAGTGCAAATAGCAGAGGTGATAGTGCGCACCCCTGCCTATTGCCCCTTGCCAATTGGAATTTCGGGGATAATATATTATTAGTCAGTATTCTAGCCGTTGGCTTATCATATAATAATTTTACCCATGAGATAAAGTTATCACCCATGTTAAATTTTTGCAATACTTTGAATAAATATTGCCATTCTACTTGATCAAAAGCTTTTTCTGCATCCAATGAGATAATTGCTAAGTCTTCTTCAGTATTATGTGAGTACATTATATTAGACAGCCGTCTCAAATTGTTAAATGAGTATCTCTTTGGTATAAACCCAGTTTGATCCGGGTTTATTAGTTTGCTAATATATTTACTCAATCTTCTCGCTAGTGTCTTTGCTAATATTTTTTTATCTGTATTTAGGAGTGCAATAGCTCTATATGAACCTGGGTCTTCTAGAACTTTATCCTTTTTTGGTATAAGTGTAATAGTTGACTCAGTTAATTTATTTTCTTTAAAAGCATATATATATAATTCTTGCAAGCGTGGAGAAATTATCTCGTGGAATCTTTTATAGAATTCATTACTAAAGCCGTCTGGTCCTGGCGTTTTGCCATTCTTCAACAAACTTATTGTTTCTTCTATTTCCTGAAGTGTAATCTGAGCTCCGAATCCCTCTCGTTCCACCATATTTAATTTTGGAAGATTACAATTGTCTAAGAAATTTTTTAATTTGAGTATTATTTGCAGAGGTTTTCGATGTATATAAATTTTGATAATATTGAGCAAATCTTTTATTTATATCTTTTTTAGGTAGTGTCAGTAATTCCCCTTTGTCTGATTTAATTTTAGTAATTGTGTTTTCTGTTTCCAGTTTTTTCAGTTGGCGTGCTAAGAGTTTATATGGTTTATCACCAAATTCAAAATGTTCTTGTTTTGTAATTTGAAATAATCTTATTATTCTGGCCGATAAAATTTTATTTAATTTATATTTTAGTGTTGTTATCTTATTGTGTTTATCTATAGTTGGTTCTTTAGCATTTTCTAAATCTAATTGGCTAATTTCTTGTTCTAGCTGTAATTGTTCAGTATTATTCTTTTTATTTTGGAAAGCTTGATATGAGATTATAGTTCCTCTTATAAATGCCTTAAAAGTTTCCCATAATAAGGAGGGTGAAATATCTGGTGTTTCATTTGTCTCGAAGAAGAATTTCATCTGCTCTTTTAAATATGTACAACCTTGTGGGTTGTTTAATATTTGGGGGTTAAACCTCCAAAATGATTTTTTGTCAGGCATTCCTTCGAATTTTAAAGAGAAAGTTAACGGGGAATGATCAGAAATAATACTATTGTGATATTTAGCATTATATGTGTATGGAATTAATTTTGTGTGCACTAAGAAATAATCAATGCGTGAGTATGTTTTATGTACCGTTGAATAAAATGAATATTCTCTACCTACTGGGTTAGCGATCCTCATACATCTGTCATATTGGTATTTTTCATGTGTGTATTTAGGAGTTCACTTGTTTTAGATTTTATGTTAATCCTTTTTTGTTTTGCAGATTTATCCAAATATGGATCTAAAACACAATTCAAATCTCCCCCTATTACCACATTTTGATAGTTATGTTCTGAAATTGTATCCAGAATTTTACTAAAAAATTGAGGGTTGTCAAAATTAGGAGCATAAATATTTATCAAAGTAAGTGGAGTAGAATAAATTTCTCCCGTGACTATGACGTACCTCCCCTCTTTATCTACTATGGTATTCTTTAATTTAAATGGTATACCTTTACGAATGATAATGGCCGTGCCTCTAGATTTAGAAGTAAATGAAGAGTAGTATGTTTGCCCTATCCAATTTGCCTTCAATCTTATCTGCGTTTGATATTTCAGATGCGCCTCTTGTAAGAAAATTCCGTCACTATTTAAAGCTTTTAATTGGGCAAAGATCTTACCCCTTTTAATTGGTTCATTAGCGCCCCTTATATTCCAACTGCAGAACGTGATTCCTCCAGTTTTCTTTTGTTTATCGTCTTGCATTATGGATCGTGTTAATACCTTTACTTCATATGGTGCAACCAAGAACCTCATTACTCTAGGTGAGGGATGATCATCCCCAACTATTAGATTTTGTTGGCATCTCCCCTTCAGAATAGACCTTGAAAAAGACCAGAAAGTGTAGAGTCGTGAAAAGATAATTAACAAACAAAAAGTGAAATTATAATATCCAAAAAGAAAGATATTATAACTAAAAACAAACCACTAACAGGTGGTAGAAAAATTCTTATCGACTTCCGTAGATGTTTTTATATGTTTTGCTCTGCCCCCTTGACCAATTATTATTAATTGGAAGAGAGAGCAATACGAAGTTAAAAAATATATATATAAAATAAAACGCACTCCGATAGATAGATTAGAAATGTATCTTCAAAGAGGAAAAACAAAATAAAAGAGAGTTTCCAACGTTAAGTATATACTTAGATATAACAGTGATTATGTTAATTATATATCCATATCTATCGATATGCCAAGATCTATTACAATTAAGTCTCAAACATTTGTATCAGACAACAGCGGGCCCCAAGGGGTTAACCTTGGAGCCTGCTGTTGTCCGACACAAAAGCCCGGATAACTTCCAAGTACCCTTGGTTAACTTCCAAGTATCTGAGTCTCCTCCCCTCCACTTTGCTCGCAATTTAAACTAAATCTACTATATCTATAAAATTTATTAGTATGTTAATAGTTATCAATCATATTTAACTCGTTATTCTTATATTTAGCAAGTAATTAACATCATGAAATAAACAACAGCCATTATTACGCTATGTCTTAATATTACACAATTTTATTAATTATATTTTATGTTAGTATATAATTGTGTGTTCCTTAAATCATAAGTTTCTATGTACAAGTCCACTGATAATATTTTTCCATATTCTCAAGTTATTTTCCCCGCCACAGTTTTTTTCTTTTCCAATCCTTTGCTGAAATGAAACTTAAAATCCGACCTTGAATTAGCATTCCAAAGATAAGATGTCTAGACAGCGCCTCAATGAAAATTCGCCATGATAACCATATAACCATATAACAATTACTTATAACCATATAACAATAACAATGATGAACCAGAGCAGTCTTTTTTGTACGTTAAAAAAAGATGGAAACACAATTCTTCTGTGTTATTGTAGGAGACCAACTTCTAATTATCAGTAGGCCTCCTGTGTGATACTTTGTGCATATTTAAATGCCTCTTCTGGATTCGTGAATGCACGTACGACAGAGTTATAAGTAATTTTCAATTTCGCGGGATATACTATCCCATATCTTACTCCCTCGACCTCCTTCAGTAGCCTTCTCGTGTTTGTAAACTTGTCCCTCTTTTCCATACCTTCAGCTGGAAAATCACAGAAGAATCTTAGTTTGTCTTCTCCAAACATCAAATTCACTCCATATGGAATCTTTTTCATAATTCCTTCCAGGGTTGAAATATCATAGAATTTCAGAATAATCTGTCTTGGGGAGCATTTGAGCTAGCTTGAGCCTTACGTCGGACCCGGTGAACCGTATCTATTCTCGGGGCTTCAGGCAGCTTAAGTACTTGTTTGAGTAGGTTGGCAGCAAACTCCTGAAAGTTCTGTCCACTCTCCTTTCCTTCTTTTACTCCAACTATTCTCAAGTTTCGTCTCCTCGATCTTGCTTCCAGGTCCATACATTTATACTTCATTTTAGCAAGCTCCCTCCCAGTACTTTCTTGTTCCTTTTTTAGTCTCTTTATCTCCTTAGCTATCTCAGTTAACGATTTATCCATTCCTTCCATAGCCGCTTCAGTGGACTTTGACATCGCGTCCAGCTTTTTATTACAGTTCTTATCAACCCGCTTAATTTTATTGTTTAAGTCCTCCTCAATCTCGACCACACGTTTGGCTAAGTCATCAATTTTCCCCATCAGCTTATCATTACCTTGTTTAATTTTTTCGGAGAGGCTTTTGGAAAGGCTTTTTTTCCAGCGGGACATTCCCCTCTCGTATCACTTTGGAGATGTTTTCAGTGACTAAAGCTGTTTTCAGTGACTAAAGACGAGCAGGTTTGTCAGTTAATTGGCCTCAGTAAACTGCCCCTAGTGTGCCGTGGATAACTGGTGTGAACAGCCTAGAGTTGTTGGACAACTTGTTCTATTTGATCTTCCATTTGTGCACGTCGAGTTGATTGCATTAGTCGAAACAGTGCAGACCACATGAAGGTTGCAATCTTCCACACCAAAACTAAACTAAATAACCTGCTCTCCACATCTCATACTGGATTTCATCACTGAATCACAATTGCACCTGTAAAAATAAGTGACACATCAACATTTCAAATGTGATTACTGCTAAAGGTGATTTCCTTATTAGTAATTATTCAGTAATAAAATTTATAGCTGTCATGAAATATGTTGATATGATTAAGTATAAATTAGATTCATTTCAGAGATCTGATCATTTGGTCGCAGAAGGGTACAGATTCTAATTATGAAATTCATCACAGTATTTCTTCTGTCTCTGAAGTACCTTAGCTTTGGTGGTGTTGCAAGATGTTCTGACTTGAAGCTAGTGAACAATGGTTATGATAATGTTGTCATTGCTATTAACCCTGGGATTCCAGAAGATGAAAACCTCCTTTTAAAAATCAAGGTAGGAATTTCTTAATTGACCTTTCAATGTTTTTTTATTGTTTGTATAAATGTTTAGAGTGTAGTCTAGTTAAGAGATATAGGGTGGAATCAGGCCCTTCAGCCCACCGAGTCCACAACGACCATCAATTACCCGTTCACACTAGTTCCTTGTTATCCCACTTTCACATCCTACACACTAAGGGCTATTTATAGAAACCAATTAACCCGTAAACCCGCAGTCTCTTTTGCAACGTGGGAGGAAACCGCAGCACCCGGAGAAAACCCATGCAGTCACAGGGAAAATGTACAGACTTCATATAGTCGGGATCGAACCCGGGTCCCCGGCGTTGAGAGGCAGCAACTTTATAGCTGCGCCACCGTGCTTCCCCTATTGTTGTTGCAAGTTTTGAAAAAAACAAAGAGCCTTCCGTTTTATTTCTTGTATGAAGGAGTCAGGTATTCCATCTCTTGTGCAGAGGATTCTATTCAATTAAAATTATGGCTGATGACATTAAAAAGTGACATGGTTTTCTGAGTTTTTAAAAAATTGTGTTTACACCAGGATATGGTGACGTCTGCCTCATCCTTCCTGTACACTGCCACCAAACAACGAGCTTATTTTCGAGATGTGAAAATTCTAGTACCCTTCACATGGACAGCAAAACCAGGCTATGAAAGATCAACCATGCAATCCTACGAGAAGGTAAAATCTAAACCATTATCAATGGTGGTTTCACTATTTGTTATTTTCATGAATGTTCCCTCATCCACACTGTTACTTATTCTTAAGCATAAGTATCTCAAATGCAAAGTCTGAAGCATGCGTTTTGCTTTATTTACTAGTTAATATCTGGAGTCACAGAGTCTTAGAACTTTACAACAGAGAAAGAGGCCCTTCAGCCCAACTTGTCCATGGAGACCAAGATACCCCATTCTCCCGTGTTTGGACCATTACCCTCCTTAACCAATCTGATGAAGGGTCTCGATCCGAAATGTCACCTATTTCTTTACTCCAGAAATGCTTGCTGTCCTGCTGAGATACTCCAGCATTTTGTGTCTATCCCCCTCTTAACCTTTCCAATCCATGTACCTGTCGAAGATTATTTTAAATCACATTTTTCTTTAATGGCAGATGGCCGGCAATAAAAAGATAAAAAGTGCAAAATGTGGAGATCAGGATAGTGGAGGTGTGAATTGTGAAGACAGAGGAAGGAATATACCTAGATCCCTGAATTAATCATCCAGCCAAATGATTCCATTACCCATATTTCAGAAACATCAGATATGCTGCTGTCTGGTTTATGCCTTTTGTTTCGTTTTAAATTTACACACAGCACCAATACAGGCCCTTCAGCCCAACTCATCCATGCCAATCAAGATGCCCCATCTAAACTAGTTTCATTTGCCCACGTTTGGCCCATATCCCACTTTAACCTTTCCTTCATGGGCTGTAGTCATCTCTGGCCAAGCCTATGTCAAATTGCCCCTGAGCTGAATAGTTTGTTCGGCCATTGTAGAGTCAATGACACTGGTGAAATTAGGAAGCAGATCCGTCAGGCAAGCTAAGTGTGACAGATTAACCTTACTGAAGAACATTAGTAAATGAGACAGCAGCTTCTCTTTGTTCTCAGAATATCCCAAACATCTGAAATAATTTTTAGTGACTTAATTAATTCCCTTAATATCGTTCAATCTTTGATCAAAATATCTGCCAGCTATTGTTCAAAATGTAGTCTTTCCGTTGACTGGTTAGCAAGCAACAAAAGCTTTTCACTGTACCTCAGTACACGTGACAATAAACTTAATTCAAACTCAATACCTACCAACATATCTTGGCTTAAAAGAATAGTCCTCGCCAAACACTTGTACTCGGTCTGCCAAGGTCTGTTAGATCTATAGGTTGCGAACAATTTTAACTCCCCTTCCCATTCCATACTGACCTTTCTGTCCTGGGCCTCCTCTGTTGCCAGAGTAAAGGGCCTGTCCCACCAGCAGGCAACTCTATGCGATGAACGCGATCAAACCGGCAGCGGGGGCCGCGCGGAGGTCGGGTGATCCCCTGTACAGGGCCGTTCCCACCAGCATGCGCCTGCATGCGGCAAGCGCAACTAAACCGGCAGCGAGGGCCGCGCGGAGGTTGGGTGAGTGGCACAACGCGGCGCAAAGCGAGGCGAACTTGAAGCAAGTCCAAGGTCAGTTCGCCAGGACTTAGAGGGGCACACAGAGAGGGGCACCGAGACACACACACATACAGGGCCACGGAGCCACACAAATAGAGGGTCACGGAGGCACTTACAAATAGGTTCACGGAGGCATGATGTCCGGGCGGTGTGTAGATGTCGAGGCGACTGCGAGCCGACAAGCCGTTGCCGCGCGGGATTTTTGGACATAGTCGGTTTTTCGGAGCCCCGCGCGGTGTCGGGACGAACTCCGCACAATTCCGCGCGGCTCTGGCGATCGAAGTGGGACCGGCCCCGCGACGCCGGACGGCTCAAGCGACCACGTTAGGTCGCGCTACTCGCATAGAGTTGCATGCTGGTGGGACAGGCCCTTAAGGCCATAAGCAAACTGGAGGAACAGCACCTCACCTTCTGCTTTGGTAGTTTACAATCCAACAGCATGAACATAGAATTCTCTAATTTTAAGTAACTAACCAACAGCCATCCCTTTTTTTTTCCCCCAACTCCCTACCTTGTGCCTCACCCATTTCTCTCACTATTTGTGAATCCTTCCTCTTCCTCCATCCCCTCCCACCTTTATCACTTCCTCTTTATCACTTCATGTCTCGTACCTTTACTCTCCATATCTCACAACATTTTGTCTTCCTCCCATCTCTGGCCTTCGTCCACCCATCTGCCAATGATCCCCTCCCCCCATCTCACCTGTATCCACCTATCACGGCAGACTTTGTCCCTCCCCCACCTCTCATCCAGCTTCTCTCCCATACGACTATCGGTCTGAAGAAGGGTCCAGACCAGAAACATCGCCTCTCCATGTTCTTCAGAGAAGTTGCCTGACCCGCTGAGTTACTACAGTGCTCTGTGTCTTTTTTTGTAACCAGCATTGAAGTGCCTTTTGTCTATATGTATATTTGTATTATTGTATGCCTTGAAAAGGAGCTCTCTTAACTTATTTTTCTGATGTCTTTGTATGTCTGTGCAAGGCCAGCAGCATAATCAAGGATGAGTCGCACCCTGGTCACTCCCTCTTCTCCCCTCACCCATCGGGCTAAAGGTATAAAAGTGTGATTTTGCATACCTCCAGATTCAGGAACAGTTTCTTCCCAGCTGTTATCAGACAACTGAACTATCAGACAGCTCGATTATAATCATGTATTGTCTTTCCACAACAAAAGCTTTTCACTGTACCTCGGTACACGTGACAATAAACTAAACTAATTATTTCCCTGCTGCCTTTGGATATTTTTAGTTTAATTTAGTTTAGAGATACAGCATGGAAACAGGTCCTTCAGCCCACCGAGTCCGTGCCAACCAGCGATCCCCAAACATTAACACTATTCTCCGCACACTAGGGACAATTTATATTTATAGAAAGCCAATTAACCTACAGACCTGTACGTCTTTGGAGTGTGGGAGGAAACCGGAGATCTCGTAGAAAACCCACAAGGTCACGGGGAGAACAGCACCCGTAGTCGGAATCGAAACTGGGTCCCTGCCGCTGTAAGGCAGCATCTCTACCGCTGCGCCACCATGCCGCTCTCTATCTGTGCATTAACTACCTATGTTTTGCGGTGTTTTTTTGTTTTTAACTCCCCTGTCTTTATCTTCCTAGGCTGACGTGATCATTGCTGATTCACATGTGAAATTTGGTGATGACCCATACACTCTCCAGTACGGCAGGTGTGGTGAACGGGGCCGGTACATTCACTTCACCCCGAACTTCATGCTGAACGACAGTGTGATCCCCATTTATGGCTCACGAGGTAACAACTTTGAAAGAAAACATTTTCAAATGTGCAACTAGTTAGAATTTCTTGTTTAGTTCAGTTGAGATATACAGAGCGGAAATAGGCCCTTCGGCCCACCGAGTCTGCGCCGACCGGTGATCCCTGCACACTAACATTATCCTGCTACAATAGTGACAATGGGACAATTTACCAATTTTACCGAAGCCAATTAACCTACAAACCTGTGTGTCTTTGGAGTGTGGGAGGAAACCGGAGCTCCTGAAGAAAATCCACGCTGGTCACGGGGAGAACGTCCATACAGACAGCACCCATGTAACGCTCCATACAGACAGCACCCTTAGTCCGGGTCTCTGGCGCTGTAAGGCAGCACCTCTACTGCTGCGCCAATGTTATACTGGCAGAGCTATTGTACGAGGAAAATGTGCCATTATGTTGGGGAGTAACTCAGCGGGTAAGGCATAATCTCCAGAGAACATGGTTTGGTGCTGTTTTAGGTCAAACCCTTCCTCAGACTGATTGGGGAGGAGGCGTGGGGGATGAAAACTAGAAGAGAGGATGGGCAAGACAAAGCCTGGCAAGTTGATACAAGTGAGGGGTTGATAGGCAGATGTTGGACAAAGGCCAGAGATGAAAATGCAGAAGCGGTGAGACGAAAGGATTGAAGAGTTTCAAATTGTGAAATTAGAGGACGGAAAGTAGGTGGAAGGGAAGGGGGAGGGGAGAAATAGGTGCAAGTCCAGTTGGGCTGCTGTCAAGAATGTCCAGTTCTCAAAATGTGACGGGGAGGCAGGCAAGATGGTGCCCAACCCAGGCGACTATTTGTGTGCGAGCCGCAGAAGCAGATCAACAAACTCGTATTACAATTGCTCCACGCTCTTAAATCTGTATTCCTACAGCAACATTTCTTACTTTAGCTACTATCTACCACATTGATGTCCCTCGGACTATCCATGACTGGACTTTTCTGGCTTTTCCTTGCTCAAAACGTTATTTCCTTATCATGTTTAAGGAAGAACTGCAGATGCTGGAAAACTTGTAGGTAGACAAAAATGCTGGAGAAACTCGGCGGGTGAGGCAGGATCTATGGAGCGAAGGAATAGGTGACGTTTGGGGTCGAGACCCTTCTTCAGACTTATCATCTATCTGTACACTGTAAATGGATTGTTTGGAATCATGTGTTGTCTTTCCACTGACTGGTTAGCACGCAACAAAAAGCTTTTCACTGTACCCCGGTACACGTGACAATAAAAGAAACTGAACAGAGAATGGGATTGGGAGGGACAAATAGATAAGGCGAGATCTAATGGTGGAGCAAACTCGATGGGCTGAATGACCTAATTCTGCTCCTATGCCTTATGATCTTAGGTCTTTTAATGGTCCATATATTGTGTAGAGTGGCATTGTGTGCTAGACGATCACGATTAGGGTAAAAGTCGATCATGGTTACCTTACCCTTAAAGATGTGCCATCACGTTGTCAAGGGTACAGAATGTTGCCAAGCTGGAAAGGGTACAGAGAAAATTCACAAGGATGTAGCCAGGACTAGCTATAGGAGAGGTTGAATTGGCTGGTGCTCTATTCCTTGGAGCGCAGGAGGAAGAGGGGTTATCTTATAAAGGTGTATAAAATCATGAGAGGAATTGATCGGCTAGATGCACAGAGTCTCTTGCTCAGTGTAGGTGAATCGAGGACAAGAGGACATGGGTTTAGGGTGCAGAGGAAATGATTTAATAGGAATCTGAGGGGTAACTTTTACACACAAAAGGTGGTGGGGGTATGGGACAATCTGCCAGAGGAGGTAATTGAGACAGGGATTACCCCAACATTTAAGAAAGTTAGACAAGTACGTTGATAGGACAGGTTTGGAGGAACATGGGCCAAGCGGGGGCAGTTGGAACTAGTATGGCTGGGACATGTTGGCCAGTGTGGGCAGGTTGGGCCGAAGGGCCTGTTTCCACGCTGTATCACTCTCTAACTCTACAACTCAATGTATTACAACCAATATGTTAGTGTCATTTGGTAAAGTTGCATTTTGATGCAATGCTTGCACAGTGCACTCAAGCCCTGATGCTTCTGTTCAGTTTCATTTTAGTTTATTGTCAGGTACAGTGTAAAGCTTTTTCTTATGTGCTAACCAGTCAGCATGAAGACAATACATGATTGCAATCGAGCCATTCACAGTGTACAGATACATGGTAAGGGAATAACGTTTGGTGCAGGATAAAGCCAGTAAAGTCCGATCAAAGATAGTTCGAGGATCACCAATGAGGTGGATAATGAGAGCGATGTTGCACTTTAATGAAAAGCCAGCTAGTCGGCTGAATGTGTGCAAAGTGTGCCTCTTTCCCTCTCTTCTAGTCTTTAAGATGCTCCTTACAAAGCTGTAAGGGGGTTTCACAGTGGTCGAGTTGCTGCCTTACAGCGCCAGAGACCCGGGTTTGCTCTTGATAATGAGTGCCGTCTGTACGGGGCCTGTACGTTCTCCCACGCTTGTACGTGGGTTTTCTCTCGGTGCTCCGCTTTTGTCCCACACTGCAAAGACGTACAGGTTTGTAGGTTCATTGGCTTTGGTAAAATTAGTAAATTATCCCTAGTTTGTACATGTTTCCGCCTTGTAACTCTAAAGTCTAAGCCTTTGGCCAAACATTTGGTCGTCTGTTCTAACATCAAATTGTATAATTGAATAACGTTCCTCCCCCACCCTAGTTCCCTGACCTGTTTCACTGTCCTCCTTATTAATTTTACTGCTTGTATGCCTCATTAGAAACATAGAAAATAGGTGCAGGAGTAGGCCATTCGGCCCTTCGAGCCTGCACCGCCATTCAATATGATCATGGCTGATCATCCAAGTCAGTATCCTGTACCTGCCTCCTCTCCATACCCCCTGAACCCTTTAGCCACAAGGGCCACATCTAACTCCCTCTTAAATATAGCCTGAACTGGCCTCAACTCCCTTCTGCGGCAGAGAATTCCAGAGACTCACCACTCTCTGTGTGAAAAACGTTTTCCTCATCTCGGTCCTAGAGGAATTCCCCCTTATCCTTAGACTGTGACCCCTTGTTCTGGACCTCCCAAACATCGGGAACAATCTTCCTGCATCTAGCCTATCCAACCCCTTAAGAATTTTGTAAGTTTCTATAAGATCCCCCCTCAGTCTTCTAAATTCTAGCGAGTGCAAGCCAAGTCTATCCAGTCTTTCCTCATATTAAAGTCCTGACATTCCAGGAATCAGTCTGGTGAACCTTCTCTGTACCACCTCTATGGCAAGAATGTCTTTTCTCAGATTTGGAGACCAAAACTGTATGCAATACTCCAGGTGTGGTCTCACCAAAACCCTGTACAACTGTAGTAGAACCTCCCTGCTCCTATACTCAAATCCTTTCGCTATGAATGTTAACATACCATTTGCTTTCTTCACTGCCTGCTGCACCTGCATGCCTACTTTCAATGACTGTGTACCATGACACCCAGGTCTCGTTGCATCTCCCCTTTTCCTAATTTGCCACCATTCAGATAATAGTCTACCCTCCTGTTTTTGCCACCAAAGTGGATAACCTCACATTTATCCATATTATACTGCACCTGCCATGCATTTGCCCACTCACCCAGCCTATCCAAGTCACCTTGCAGCGTCCTAGCATCCTCCTCACACCTAACACTACCCCCCAGCTTAATGTCATCCACAAACTTGGAGATGTTGCATTTAATTCCCTCGTCCAAATCATTAATATATATTGTAAATAGCCTTGCAGTACCCCACTAGTCACTGCCTGCCATTCTGAAAAGAACCCGTTTACTCCTACCCTTTGCTTCCTGTCTGCCAGCCAGTTCTCTATCCACATCAATACTGAACCCCCAATACCATGTGCTTTAAGTTTGTATATTAATCTCTTATGTGGGACTTTGTCGAAAGCCTTCTGAAAGTCTAGATATAACACATCCACTGGTTCTCCCTTATCCACCCTGCTAGTTACATCCTAGAAAAATTCTATAAGATTCGTCAGACATGATTTACCTTTCGTAAATCCATGCTGACTTTGTCTAATGATTTCACCACTTTCCAAATGTACTGCTATCCCATCTTTAATAACTGACTCTAGCAGTTTCCCCACTACCGATGTTAGACTAACTGGTCTGTAATTCCCCGTTTTCTCTCTCCCTCCTTTTTTAAAAAGTGGGGTTACATTAGCTACCCTCCAATCCTCAGGAACTACTCCAGAATCTAAGGAGTTTTGAAAAATTATCACTAATGCATCCACTATTTCTGTGGCTACTTCCTTGAGTACTCTGGGATGCAGACTATCTGGCCCTGGGGATTTATCGGCCTTTAATCCATTCAATTTACCCAACACCACTTCTTGGCTAACCTGGATTTCACTCAGTTCCTTCACCTTATTTCCCGACCGGAAGTGCGACCGGCAGTGGCGGCACTGCCTCGCAGCTGCGGCGGTGTTCTGGCGTTTCGGCGGCGGTGGCGGCATGGCTTCCGAGGCCCGGCCGCAGGCCCAGTGGACGACATCGTCGTGAGCTCGCAGGTCACATGTTGGTGACCTGTTTTCTGGATCTCCCGCAACAACAGCTGCGTCCGCTGGACTGGAGGGCGGCAGCTTCGTCAGCTTTGACCACCACGGGCCGCGGATTTTGAATCGGCCCGTTTGTGGAGCTGGATTCAGCCGCGGGACTGACTCACTAACCAACACCCGGCGGGGTCACAACATCGGAGGCCTGGATCGCCTTAGCGCAGAGGGAGAACAAGGAGGGAAGAGACAAAGACTAAGACTTTTGCCTTCCATCACAGTGAGGAGGTGTTTGGTGAACTCACTGTGGTGGATGTTAAATTTGTGTTTATTGTGTGTTTTGTTACTTTTAATATATGTATGACTGCAGGCACGAAATTTCGTTCAGGCCGAAAGGTCAGACAATAAATCTGAATCTGAATTTGACCCCCGGTCCCCTGCTATTTCCGTTTTCATTGTCACCTTCGCGTCGGCCAACAAAGAATCATTCCACATTTCCTAGATCATTGTCAACTTTGACATGTCATTTTTCCACCGTACATTCTCTGTGTACCCTTCCATATCTCCAGCCTCCCTCTCACCTGATTCTTAGTCTGAAGAAGGATCTTGATCCGTAATGTCACCCATCTTTCTCTCCGGAGTTGCTGCCCGTCTCGCTGAGTTACTCCAGCATTTTGTGTCTATCTAACGTTCCAATGAAGCTCATTAAGTTGGCCAGTTGAGTTAAAGCAGTTCCAACAATGGAAGCAATGCTTTTCATAAGTTCATAAGTGATAGGACCAGAATGAGGCCATTCGGCCCATCAAGTCTATTCCACCATTCAATCGTGGCAGATCTATCTTTCCCTCTTAACCCCATTCTCCTGCCTGCTCCCCACAGCCCCTGACACATGTGACTATACCCAATACCCAATTACTTGGCCTCCAGTCTTCTGCAGCAATGAATTCCACAGATTCACCACCTTCTAACTAAAGAAATTGTTCCTCATCTCCCTAAAGGAACGTCCTTTAATTCTGAGGCTATGACTCTCTTTTTGTTTTATATTTGGTTGAGTCAACCCTATTTGATTTCTACAGATCGGGTATTGGTCCATGAGTGGGCTCATCTACAGTGGGGCGTGTTTGATGAATACAACGATTTGGTGCCATTCTATTACTCTGTCGAGCAAATCCTGGCCACGGGGTGAGTCGCCTTTCAATTTAAATCACATGGTTAGTCGGTAGACAATAAAATAAGATTTGGTTTTGTTGTTTCCAGGCTTGGAGAGAGTTAGATTTAGCTCTTAGGGTTAAAGGAATTAGGGGATACGGGGAGAAACAGGAATGGGGTACTGATTTTAGATTATCAGCCATGACCATATTGAATGGCTATGCTGGCTCGAAGGTTCGAATGGCCTACTCCTGCACTTATTTTCTATGTTTCTATGGATGTAGTTAGCGCACTTACACCCGTTCCTAGTCTTCTGTTGCTCGAGTATTTTCATTATTGATTTTGGTGGGGATTCCACTGTGGCGGTGTATCTCTGCAACAAGATCCTCTCTCCAATCAGGCAAGAGGTACAGAAGTGTAAAAGCGCACACCTCCAGATTCTGGGACTGTTTCTTCCCAGCTGTTATCAGGCAACTGAATCATCCTACCACAACCAGAGAGCAGTGCTGAACTACTATCTACCTAATTGGAGACCCTTTGCACTTTCTTTAATCGGACTTTACTGGACTTTATTTCGTGTGAAACGGTATTCCCTTTATCCTGCATTTGTACACTGTGGACAGCTCGATTGCAATCATGTATAGTCTTTACTATACATGCAGACTGGATAACATGCAACAAAATGCTTTTCGTGTTACCTTGGTGTACGTGAACTTAAATTATACTAAACTAAAATGCATACCTCCAGATTTGGGACAATTTCTTCCCAGCAGTTATGAGGTTACTGCTCCGTCCTCTCACCAACTAAAGAGAAGTCGTGACCTCCCATCTACCTCATTGGAAATCCTCGGACTATCTTCAATTAGACTTTACTGGACTTTAACTTGCACTAAATGTTATCCCCATTTATCATGTATCTGTACATTGTAGACTGCTTGATTCCAATCATGTATCATCTTTTTGCTGACTGGATAGCACGAAACAAAAAGGCTTTTCTCTGTATCTCGGTACATACGACAATAAACTAAACTGAAGTAAAATGTACAGTGGGAGAGACAAGAAGTGCCAATGTTTTAAAGAGAACCTTCAACATGGAGGATGCAACTTGAATAAGTCTTGCATTCGTTTCTTTTGAATGTTGCTGAAAGAGCTCTGCAGGCAAATAATAATTAAAATGCTGGGGTTTGTCTTCACTTTTAGGTGTTCAAAAGAGATAAAGGGAATGCATGCTGAATGCAGGGGAGGATCCTGTGCTCCCTGCAAGATTGATAGCAACACAGGACTCCCAAACAGAGATTGTATGTTTTATCCGGACAAAACGCAAACGACAGCGGCTTCAATAATGTATCTCCAAGGATTGAAAGATGTAAGTTGAACAGCCAAGTTTGGGGCGGCATGGTGCTAGAGTTGCTGCCTTACAACGCCAGAGACCCAGGTTCGATCCTGACTACGGGTGCTGTCTGTATGGAGTTTGTACGCTCTCCCCATGACCTGCGTGGGATTTTCTCCGTGTTCTCACTGGTTTCCTCTCACACCCCAAAGATGCACAGGTCTGTAGGTTAATTGGCTTTGGTAAAAATTGTAAATAGTCCACAGTGTGTAGTATAGTGTTAGTTTATGGGGCACGGACTCGGTTTCTGCTCCGTATCTCTAAATTAAACCACTAAATATTTTACTTTAACAATTTCTGTCATAGAATCATAGAGTCGTAGTGTGATACAGTGTGAAAACAGGCCCTTTGGCCCAACTTGCCCACACCGGCCAACATGTCCCAGCTACACTAGTCCCACCTACATGTACTTGGCCAAACCTGTCTTATTCAGGTACCTATGCAACTGTTTCTTAAACGTTGGGGCACTCCCAGCCTCATCTACTTCCACTGGCAGCTTGTTCCATACATCCACCATCCTTACTGTGAAAAGGTTACCCCTTAGATTCCTATTAAATCTTTTCCTTATCACCTTAAACCTATGTCCTCTGGTCTTCGATTCACCTACTCTGGGCAAGAGACTCTGTGCATCTACCCAATCTATTCCTCTCATGATTTTATATACCTCAATAAAATCACCCCTTATCCTCCTGTGCTCCAGGGAATAGAGTCCCAGCCTACTCAACCTCCCTACAGCTCAGACCCTCTAGTCCTCGCAACATCCTCGTAAATCTTCTCTGTACCCTTTCCAGCTTGACAATATCTTTCCAATAACATCCTATATAACAGCAAAGAAACATTCATAAACTCTTTCAAGAGAGAGCTAGATAGGGCTCTTAAAAACAGTGGAGTCAGGGGATATGGGGAGAAGGCAGGAATGGGGTACTGATTGGGGATGATCAGCCATGATCACATTAAATGGCGGTGCTGGCTCGAAGGGCCAAATGGCCTCCTCCTGCACCTATTGTCTATTGTTTATTGTCTTTCAAAGCCAAAATCCTTATTCATTTTTTGGTATCCTATTAAAAACCCATGCCAGATTTCACTCCATCTAATAGAACAGTATGATTCACCTTACATAATATTTACATTTTCACAAATGTAGATATTACAGTAGCACAACAGTGCACATCGAGGAAGCAGGCAATGTTTCTGATATCATTTGCATGTCTTTCTTTAACCACATTCTTGTAGCTAATTGATTTCATTCTTAACATTGGAGTTTCTGTTTGTGTAAATACGTACAACTATGTACAAATTGTACATAGAACAGTACAAACAACACAGGAACAGGTCCTTCGGCCCAAATCTATGCTGACATAATCCCAAATGAAATCTATCTACCGGTAATTTGCCTGCACGTGATCCATTTCCCTACATCCCCTGAATATCCATGTGCCTATCTAAAAACCTCTTTTGCCACTATTGTATCTGCCTCCACCACTACCCCTGGCATGCGTTCCAGGCACCCACCACTATCTGTATTAAAATGCTTGCCATGCATGTCTCCTATAAATTTTGCCCACCTCATCTTAAAGCTATGCACACTAGATCTTGACATTTCCATCCTGAGAAAAAGGTTCTGACTGTCTACGCTATCCATGCCTCTTGTAATTTTATACACTTCTATCAGGTCTCCCTCCCAACAAACGCTCCAGAGAAAACAATCCAAGTTTGCCCAATCTTTCCTTATAGTTAATACCCTCTAATCCAGGCAACATTCTGGTCAACCTCTTCTGCATCCTCTCCAAAGCTTCTTCACTCTTCCTGTAATGGGGCGACCAGATATGCACACAATACTCCAAATGCAGCATGCCCAAAGTCCTATAAAGTTGTAACATGACTTCCTGACTCTGTTCAATGTCCAGACTGATGAAGGCAAGCAAACAATATGCCTTCTGTACCACTCTTATCTGCTTGTGTGGACACTTTCAGGGAGATATGGAGCTGGACGACAAGATCCCTCTGGACATCAAATATAAATAAAAATGTATAGTACTTGACAGTACAGCATGTTCTTGCCCATTGTTTCCTCTGGAGTGGAGTCACTGGTTCAAATCCACAGATTACACCCTGGTAGAAAGGCTTGCAAAGGCTTTGGAAAGCTAGCAGCTCACAGAGACAGGGAGAACCAAATTACCAAGAGAACCTTGTTGTACTTAAAAGCTGCTGGCTCATGGAAAACGATTCCAGCCATTGAGCTGATATTTAGAAGTAGGATATAGACTCAAAGTGCTACAGTAACTCAGCGGTTAAAGCAGCATCTCTGGAGAAAAAGGAGGGGTGATGATCCAGGTCTGGACCTGACCCTTCTTCAGAGTCTGGAGAAGGGTCCCGACCCAAAACGTCACCGATCCTTTTTCTCCAGAGATGCGGCCTGACCGGCTGGGTTACTCCAGCACTTGGTGTCTCTCTCCAGTATAAGCCAGCATCCGCAGTTCCTTTCTACACATTTAGAAAGTGGAACATAGGAAACAAATCCGCAAATGCCAAGAAAGCGCGTGTTCACTCGCTGGATAGATTCTGCGACACTTCTCACACCGAGTCTTGCATTCGTTTTTCAGGTGGTTGAATTCTGTGATGACAAGACTCACAATGCTGAAGCACCCAACATGCAGAACAGAATGTGCAATTCCAGAAGCACTTGGGACGTGATCAGCGAGTCGGATGATTTCAAGAATAACCCTCCAGCTGCCATTACATCCCTCGTGCCGACAATAACTCTACTACATGTCCAGGACCGAGTGCTGTGCTTAGTTCTCGATGATTCAGGTAGCATGAACCAGGTGTGTCCCAGTACGGAATAGTAGTGTTGGTTTAAGTCGAGTATATCCATGAGTATACCCCTTCATAAGTTCATATGTTCTCGCAGCAAAATTAGGGCATTCGGCCCATCAAGTCAACTTCACCATTCAATCGTGGCTGATCTATCTTTCCCGCTCAACCTCATTCTCCGGCCTTCTCTGCATATCCCCTGACACTGGTACTAATCAAGAATCTGTCAATCTCCACCTCAAAAATATCCATTGACTTGGCCTCCACAGTTTTCTGTGGCAATGAATTCCACAGATTCACCACCCTCTGACTAAAGAAATTCCTCCTCATCTTTCCAAAGAAATGTCCTTTTATTCTGCGACTATGACCTTTTATTCTGCGACATCCTCACCACATCCACTCTATCCAGGCCTTTCACTATTCGGTAAGTTTCGATGAGGTTCCTCCTCTTCCTTCTAAACTCCAGAGAGTACAGGGTCAGAGGATCTCCAGTTTCCTCCCACATTCCAAAGATGTAGATTTGTAGGTTAATTGGCTTCTGTAATGAGGAGGAATTTCTTTCGGGTGGTGAATCTGTGGAATTCATTGCCACAGATGATGGTGGAAGCCAAGTAATTGGGTGTTTTCAAAGCGAAGATTGCCAGGTAAGGGCATTAAATGTTATGGGGAGAAGGCAGGAGAATGGGCTTGAGAGGGAAAAATAGATCAGCCATGATCGAATAGCAGAGCAGACATGGTAGGTCGAATGTTCTAATTTCTGCTCGTATGTCTGATGATCTTAAGGTCAAAAGGCATAGGGGTGGCATGGTGGTGCAGCGGTAGAGTTGCTGCCTTATAATGCCAGAGAACCGGGTTCGATCACAACTACGGGTGCTGTCTGTACGGAGTTTATACATTCTCCCCATAACTGCGTGGGTTTTCTCCGAGATTTTTGGTATCCTCCCACAGTCCAAAGACGTACACGTTTGTAGGCTAATTGGCTTGGTATAAATGTAAAATTGTTCCTGGTGTGTAGTATAGTGTTAATGTGCGGGGATCGCTGGTCGGCGCAGACTGGGTGGGCCAATGGGCCTGTTTCCGCGTTGTATCTCTAAATGAAATTAAAAACAAAACATATTGTTGAAGCATGGAGTTAGCTGCTTCTGCAGAAGTCTGAATTTTGAATCTGACTTGCTTTCTTTCCGAAAACAGGGAAATCGTATTGGTAGGCTCCGACAAGCAGCGTCAATATTCCTACGGCAGATCGTTGAGGTTGGGTCCTGTGTTGGCATCGTAACTTTTAATAGCGTAGCAACTATTAAAACTCAACTGAAACAAGTCAACAATGGAGCGGATCGGGAGGAACTAATAAATTTCCTGCCTACAAGCGCAGGTGGTGGAACAAATATTTGTAGTGGGGTTCAATCTGCTTTCCAGGTAAGTCCGAGAAGACATATAATTGCACTTTTCATTGTAATTGTTCCAATCGTTTTCCAGCGTTGACGAAGCAATGATTGTTTTCTAGGTCCTTCGCGGAGATGACGGTGCTACAAACGGCGATGAAATAGTTCTGCTGGCCGCTGGGGAGGACGGATCTATAAGCAATTGCTTTGAAGAAGTGAGACAAAGTGGAGCTATTGTCCACACCATCGCATTGGGACCAAATGCAGCCAAAGAACTGGGAGAACTATCAATTATGACAGGCAAGAAATAGGTTTCAAAGTTTAGTTTAGTTTTTTTTTCAGTGCGGAAACAGGCCTTTTGGCCCACAGAGTCTATGCTGGTCAGCGATCCCCGCACACTTACACTGTCCTGCACACACTCGTCAACATTTGCAATTATACCAAGCTGATTAATCTGTAAACCTTTACAATGTTTGAAGAAACTGGAGCACCTGGGGAAAACCCAAGCAGGTCACAGGGAGAACATACAAACTCCGTACAGACAGCACCTGTAGTTAGGATTGAAACCGGTCACTGGCGCTGTGAGGCAGCAACTCTGCACCACCGTGCAAGTGTTTGTGCTGATGATGGAGGGAACTGAGGTATGGGATTGGGAATGGGGTGAGGAGCGTACAGGTGGCTTTCATCTGGACTGGGCCAACATCGTTTGGAAATGAACCTGAAGAACACTTCGGCCCACAAGTTTCTAGCAAACAAGATTATCCCACCAATGTGTCTGCTATTTAGACTCATAGAGCCATGCACCATCGAAACAGGCCCTTGGGCCCAACTTGCCCATACCGACCAAGATGCCCAATCTACATTTGAGTTTGAGTTTAGTTTCTTGTCATGTGTATCGAGGTACATTGAAAAGCTTTTTATTGCTAACCAGTCAGTGGGAAGACTATACATGATTACAATCGAGCCATTCACAGATGCATGATAAACGGAATAACGTTTAGTGCAAGATAAAGTCCAGTGAACTCCAATCAAACATAGTCTGAGGGTCACCCACAAGGTAGATAGTAGTTGAGGACTGCTCTCCAGTTGTGGTAGGATGGTTCAGTTGCCTGATAACAGCTGGGAAAAAACTGTCCCTGAATCTGGAGGTGAGCGTTCTCACACTTCTGTGCCTTTTGCCCGATGGAACAGATGTGAAGAGGGAGTGACATCCTTGATTGTGCTGGTGCCTCACCGAGGTAGTGTGGGATGTAAACGGAGTCCATGAAGGGAGATTGGTTTGGGTGATGTTCTGGGCTGCGCCAACGATACTCGACAATTTCTTGCGGGCAACTTCGTTGCATTCAGTTCATTCCCTGATCAGCTTTATTATTGAACTGGACTAAGTGGGACCTGTTGGGTCCAGTCACCATGGGGGGGGGGGAGGATGTGTGGTGGGGTGGGAGGGGAAGTGTGTATGTGGGCAGGAGAGGTTTGCGAGGGGGGAGGAGAGATGTGGGCGGGGGGGGGCAGTGGGTGTGTGTGGGCGGGGGGTGGGGTGGAGGAGAGGGGTGCATGTGGATGGGGAGTTTGTGGGGGCGAGGATGGTTGTGGGCAGGGGGTTTGTGAGCAAGGGTGGGCGGGAGGTGTGGAGGAGGGGTTTGTGTGTGGGGGAGAGGGGGGTTATTGGGGGAGGTGGGTTGTGGGGGAGGGAGGTTATGGGGAGAGGGCTTTGTGGGCGGAAGGGTTGTGGGGGAGCGGTGTGTGGGCGGGGGTGTGGCATTGTGGGGGGGCATGTTGTGGGGGTGTGTGGGCAGGGGGTTGTAGGGGGAGGGGGGTATGTGTGGGCAGAGGGGTTGTGTGGGGGCAGGGGTATGTGGGGGGGGTATGTGTGGGTGGGGGGGTTGTGGGGGAGAGGGGAGTGCGGGCGGGAGGGTTGTGGGGGTAGTAAGGGTGTGTGGGAGAGGGGTGTGTCTGGGCGGGAGGGGTGTGTGAGGGGGAGTTGTGGGGAGGGAGGGGCGTGGGGGTAGGGGGAGGGGTGTGGGGAAAGGGGGGGGAGAGCCATGGGGGAGAGTGCCGTAGCACGGGGGAATGGGGCAGGAGCCAGTGAGGGCGACCAGAGGAGAAGGGGTTGGGGGTGCGATGGGGACTCACAGGGGTGAGTCGCTTCGCTGGTTGTTCTCCTCCGCCAGGATCAGAATCTCTGCTTTCCGTTTGATGACATTAGCGCCATCTCCGACTGGGCTGGGTTGGGTTGGGTCGGGCTATTTCCGGTCCCTCCCTCCGCCAAATGTGTCCGGTTGGTGACCTCTGCCGGCCATCCAGAGCCTCCCGTGGAGTGACAGTAGAAGGGACCAATCCGCGCGGCGCTGAATGGCAGGAGAGGCAATCGATCTGCGCACGTGCGGTTTTTAAGATTATTGAACCTCGATAAATCTTACCAGCTTCCACCGATCGGAACGAAACTTGGTGCTATCGCAGCATAGGAGAACGGTGAGTAAGCTGGAGAAAAATCATAGCGCTATTACGTACCGCTTTTGCACAAAGAGAATGACCTTCAAAACGGAAGATAACAAGGTCAGAGTTTTAGTTATGTATAGATAATGTGATTGATATTTTGTTTCAACATTTTCCCTTTCAAGAGTCAAGAGTGTTTTATTGTCACATGTAACAAAATGGATCAATGAAATTGTTAATGACCTCTATGTTAACACTACAATTTTTTGTTCTTCTATTATCAGATGGCTTACAGTTTTCGGCCACAGATAACGTGGATGAAAATGGACTAATTGATGCTTTCACCGGATTAGTATCAGGCAATGGTGACATTAACCAGCAGTCAATCCAGGTTTGATTCATTGAGCAACATTCCAGACCATGTTTGCTGGAAATAACTGCCTCACCGGATTAAAAATATTTCTTCTCTCTGGTTACAGCTTGAAAGTTCTGGAAAGCGCACCAGCGGTAATAGTTGGTTAAACGGTACAGTTGTCATTGATAAAACCGTTGGGAACAACACGTTCTTTGTAATGATGTGGGAGAGATCTATACCATCCATCTTAGTTTGTGATCCTCTGGGAAAGATCTACGATGATACAAGCTTTGACATAGACAACACTTTGCATACAGGACGACTTGGTATTCCTGGCACTGCAGAGGTATGTCATAGTGTCATAGAGTCATACAGTGTGAAAACAGGCCCCTCTGCCCAACATGTCCCAGCTACACTAGTCCTACCTGCCTGTGTTTGGTCCATATCCCTCCAAACCTGTTCTATCCATGTACCTGTCTAACTGTTTCTTAAACGTTGGGATTGTCCCTGCCTCAACTACCTCCTCTGGCACCTTTTTTCATACACCCACCACCCTTTGTGCTACTCTAGGCAAGAGACTCCGTGCGTCTACCTGATCTATTCGTCTCATGCTTTTATACCCATGTTTCTTATTGGATTTCATGTTTTCTCTTTTTGTTGATTTTGCTTCGCCCTCTGTATTGCATATTAAAGTGGCGTGATTTTCTATCAGACAGGATCATGGAGCTACTCGATAAAGAATACGAATGCTGCAGACCAGGTTCTGAGCATCACTGTGATGTCCCGCGCAGCGGATGCTGGTGTTCCACTTGTCACTGTCAATGCTCACATCAATCAGGGTACATCGCAGTGGCCGAACCCCCTGGTCATTTTTGCAGAGGTCAGTCACGGCTTTCTGCCAGTCATTGACGCTAAAGTGTCAGCCACAGTGGAGCGGGCAGATGGCACGTCTACCATCGTTGACCTTCTGGACAATGGCGCAGGTAAACGCACGTGAAAGAACGAGAGCCAAGCGACTATAACGAATCGTGCGTGGTCCGTTCCGAGAGCTACAGAGCATAATAGGTGTTGAAGTGTGACACATAAAGCTGGAGTAACTCAGCACCTCTGGTGAAAAGGAATAGGGTCGAGACGTTGAGGTATAATTGAAGTGTAGACGTGGTTCAATACAGGAAATGAGGCAACCATTTTGGGCACGGCATTTTCCCACAAAAGAGCTTCAGCTTCCGTCAGGATTAAGGATGACGTTCTACCTTCCTCTCTGGCTTTGAGGCCTCAGAGATGACTGATAAGGCCGGTATAGGAACCAGTCTCTTCCCCAGATGGGGCAGGTTCTGCTCCTATCAGAATCAGAATCACACTTTATTCACCAAGTGTGTTTTGCAACATACGAGGAATTTCATTGGCCAGGTCAGTCACACAATTAAAAGCAACAGTTCACTCTAAAACACATTTTAACACGAACATCCACCACAGTGACTCCTACACATTCCTCACTGATCGCCTCGAGCCTCCTTTGACGGGACGATCTTGACTCCCATAGCCGGTGGCGTTCGGGCCCTCCACGTCGAGGCGATCAGCTCCTGCATCGGGGGGGATGTTAGCTCCCCCGCGCTGGGTGATCGAACCTCGCGTCGGGGCTGGCGTTGGAGCTCCCGACGACAGCCTCTCCCGAGACTGCGAGCCCTTGATGGTAAGTCTACGGTGGTCACGATCCCAGGCAAGGGATCCGCTCCGATGTTAAGTCCATGCCCCGCGGTGGGGCTCACGACAGTCCGAGGAGGCCTCCAGCTCCAGTGATGGTAGGCCGCAAAGCCCGGAGAATGTGATCAGAAACCTGAAAAAAAGTTTCCCCCAATCCCCCCCCCCCCACCCCCCCCCCCACCCCCCCACCCCCCCCCCCCCCACATAAAACATACCGAAGAACATGAAACAAACTTTTAACAAACTAAAAAACAACAAAAAGAAAGAAAACACGAACAGACTGCCAGCATGGCTGCCATCTTCCCGGCGCCCCTGGTGGTCTTATCTACTAACACTTATGAAATGAAAATTCTTTGGGAAGCAGCATTTGTGGAGAGTGCTCTATAGTCCCATTTGATTGCAGCAATGTGATAATGGTCAGATAGTCAAAGGTTTGAGTGCTATAGCAATGTAAAGGATGTTCTAAACAAAATTAACACATCGTAATTTCCTGTGCACGCCATTATATATCATTTATTTGCTTTGTTGTCTTTAGACCCTGATTTGGTTGAAAACGATGGCATTTATTCTAGATACTTTGTTAATTTTGGTGGAAATGGACAATACAGCTTCAAAATAAATGTTCAAGGAAAAGATGGAGTGACAAGATTATCGGCCAGGAGCCATGGTCGTGCCATGTACATCCCTGGATATGTGCAGAATGGTAATGTATTGATGGATAAATGCTACGCATTGATGTTGACAGTATCACCACCTTAGCCCAAGTGCCGTTGAGACTCTTATGGGCCTGTCCCACTTAGGCAACTGCCGGCAATTGTCATAGTCGTAGCAGATCGCCGAAAAACCGGCGACTGGACTAATGGGCCTGTTCCACTTGGGTGATTTTTTTAGGCGACTGCTGACGAATACTGTAGATGGTTTTGCATGCAACCAATAACATAGTTACCTCAGTACCATTAACCCCGCCTAGTTAACATCAATCATAACGCCTTCCCCTTCCTGGATACGGTTCACTAGAAGAATGTAGCCAGTATTTGAGGATGTATGTAATACCTTGTGCTATCATTAAAATGTGTTGAACACTTTTAGAGTTTGTAAATTGCCTATTTACATGGTGTCGGAGCTGGAAGATACTTGCGCCTACCTGTCCATCGGGTTTTATTTCTTTTATTTGATTTGTGCCTTTTGTGCTTTATCTCTCTGACCATGGCATCCTCGTGCAGAAAGCCCGCGCAGCTTGTCTTTGATGCTGATATTTCTGAGCGCTGGGCTACGTTTGAAATTGATTTCACCCACTTTGTCAACGTCGCTCACCGCAATGATCCTGACTCCCTCAAAGCCTCCCTCCTACTCAACCTTGTCGGACCTGATGCCATGAAGAGAGCCAGAACTTTCGTCTATGCTCCAGCGGTCCTGGACGACAACAACGTGGTGGTTACCCCTGCAGAATCTGCCAGTGACCCTGCTTGCCTGCTACGTAAGTTCAGGGAGATTTGTGACCTGCCCTCGAACCGCATTCTAGAGAGGGCACGGTTCTTTACAAGGAGACAGCTGCCGGAGGAACCTGCTGAATGTTTTATTGCCGATTTGCGTTATCTCGCCCAGCGGTGCCGTTTCGGTGACATGACAGACCAGCTCACTAGAGACATTTTAGTAACTGGCATGCGTGACCAGAAGCTGCGATGTGAGCTTCTTAGGGATCCGGATCTAACGTTAGAAAAAGCCATGCATGCCTGCAGATTGTCTGAGGTCGTTGTATTGCCAGATGATCACCGAGACTTGGGAGATAAGTCTGTTCACCAGGCTGGATTTAGTAGAGCCCTGCCTCAGAGGGGAAACAATGCTTTTCTGCCGCGTGTCAACCCTGGTCCTGCTGATGTGCCCCCAAAAAGGTGCCCTAACTGTAACTACATGCACCACAGACGGTCGACGTGCCCTGCCTATGGCAAGGCTTGTAATTTTTGTAACAAACTGAATCATTTCGTTTCTGCCTGCCGCTTATTCCGTTCTCGTGGGAGACAGGTACAGATTTCCAGACCCAGTCTAAACATGCTTAAACAATCTGATAGCTGTTCCAACCCACAGCCCGATGTTGCTGAATCCTATGATGCAGATCCAATTAATTCTTGATCCCTCCGTGTCTGTGACTGTCAACAATGTAACCTTCCTTGCGAAGTTAGATACTGGGGAAAAGGTCAATGTTTTGTCAATAAATCTTTTCAACAAGATAAGGACTAATGAGGCCTTGGTCGCTGACAACGCTACTCTGCACGCCTATGGTGGAGAAATTCTCAGGCCTGTGGGGAGGGCCACTTTAACTTGCAGGCTACAGAAGGCCACGAGAAACTTGATTTTTTATGTTTTGAACTCTGACTGTGTTACCCTGCTGGGAAACCGTGCGTGCCAAGATCTTGGCCTGGTGTCCTTCGACCACACGGTCCACAAAGTGCAACTGTCATTTAACCCGATTGCAGAATACCAGGACCTGTTCAACGATGACCTGGGAAAGTTACCACTGACATACCATATTTCCATTGACCCAAATGTACAACCCGTGGTCTGCGCACCTCACAGGGTGTCCCACGCCATGAAAGACAGGGTCGAGGCGATGCTTAACAACATGGTCGACAAGGGGGTGCTAGAAGCGGTCAGCGAGCCCACCGATTGGGTCTCCACCATGGTTGCCACGATAAAGAAAGACAAGAATGAAATACGTGTGTGTATCAACCCCAAGGACTTAAACCTTGCCATCAGGCGACCACACTACCCCATGCGGTCTGTTGAGGACGTGGCGGCTCAGGTCGGGCAAGCCACCGTCTTTTTGGTTCTAGACGCTAAGAACTCGTTCTGGCAGATCCCGTTGGACAAAGCATCTTCCGACCTGACAACCTTCGCCACACCATTCGGCAGATTCAAATTCCTGCGAATGCCATTCGGCATCAATTCCGCTAGTGAGGTGTTCCAGCGAACGATGGAGCAGATATTCTCGGGCCTGCCATGTGCCATCATCGTGGATGACATCTTAGTCTATGGGAAGGACATTGCCGAACATGACCAGAACCTCCGCCGTGTCCTGGATCGGGCGCGAAAGGCCAACCTGAAGCTGAACCCAAAGAAGTGCCGGTTTCGTGTCTCAGAAGTCACGTATGTTGGACACGTTTTCACCTCTAACGGACTAAAACCCGACCCTTTGAAGGCAGCGGCCATCTCTGAGATGGCAGCCCCCACCGACGTGCCAGGTCTACAACGTTTCTTGGGCATGGTGAACTACCTTGGGAAGTTTGTACCAAATCTCAGTGAGCTGAGTGCTCCCCTGCGGCAGCTGACAAAAAAGGATATCGCCTGGGTCTGGCTCCCACAGCACCAGCAGGCGTTTGACTGTCTCAAGTCGAAACTGATTAACACTCCGACGTTGCGATTTTTTGATGCGAGTCGCCCCATCACCGTCACATGTGACGCTTCTAAGTTCGGCCTGGGCGCGGCATGCCTCCAATCTGTCGATGGATCGTTACATCCTGTCTCCTATGCCTCCCGCACCATGACGGACACCGAGCAGCGGTACGCTCAGATCGAGAAGGAGCTGCTTGCGGTGGTGTTTGCCTGCTCCAAGTTCAGAGACTTCCTGTTTGGCAGCAGATTTACAGTCGAAACCGACCACCAGCCACTGGTGACAATCCTGAACAAGCCGATTCATGCTGCCCCTGCCAGGCTGCAGCGTATGATGCTGCAGCTCCAGCGCTTTGATTTCGACATCGTCTACAAGAAAGGCACCGAGATGCACATCGCGGACACGTTATCGCGCGCCCCGCGGGCCTCCTGTGCTCGCCACCCCTACGAAACAGAGGACTTGCTCGTACTGGGCGTCAATTTTATTCCCACCAAGCAGCTGCAGCTTTTGGCCGAGCACACCGCTGCCGATCCAGTTTTGCAACGGCTTGCGTCTGTGATTAAATCAGGGTGGCCAACAAAGCGCTCCGCTGCACCGCCTGAAACACAGCCCTTCTTCCTGGTCCGTGACGAACTGGTGCTCCAGAATGGCGTTATCGTTAAGGGACATAAAGTGGTGGTCCCGTCCTCCCTGTTCGATTCTTACTACTGCGCAGCCCACAGCGGACACCCCGGGGTCGATGCAACACTCGCCCACGCTCAGTGCCAATTCTACGGGCCTGGAATGGCCAAATATATTCGAGACCGTGTTTCTGCCTGCTCCACGTGCAACAGTCTTGCTCCACATCAGCAGCGACAGCCCCTGCTGCAACAGCCCGCTCCTGCCTTGGCCTGGTCCTCGCTGGCTGCCGACATCTTCGAGTGGCGTGGTAACCACTACCTTGTCCTGGTCGACTCGTACTCAAACTGGTTCGAGGTGGATTTGCTGACATCCCTCACGTCGGAGATGGTGATCCGGAAGCTGCGGAAACACTTCTCCACGTTTGGGTCCCCTGTCAGGCTGCAGACTGACAATGGCAGGCAGTTTACCAGCCGTGAGTTCAAAAGTTTTGCTGACAAATGGAATTTTGTGCATTTCACCAGCAGCCCGGAGTACCCACAGAGCAACGGCCTTGCTGAAGGGGCCGTCCGCAGCGCCAAGCTTCTGATGGAACAAGCGAGACTGTCTAACTCTGATTTGTATTTGGATCTCCTGAACCTCAGGAATGTTTCCAGAGATCCGGCCATGGGGTCCCCTGCTCAGCGTCTGATGTCCAGAACAACCAGATCTACCATCCCGATTGCCCAGCGCCAGCTGAAACCTCGGGTGCTGGAGCCTGCCTCTGTGCAGAGGCGCATTCAAGAGAAACATGACAGCCAGCGGCGTTCCCACGATCGGTCGTGCAGACCACTCGATCCTCTGTTGCCTGGACAGGTTGTTCGATTGCAAACCGCCAGTGGTCACTCCCGTCTGGCTACTGTGGTTGGGGTGGCCGACTCACCTCGTTCGTATCTGGTCGACTATGAGGGAACCATCTACCGTAGAAGCCGACAACACCTGCTTGCGGTTAATGAGCCGAAGCCGCAGGCCCCGGGCCCCTATGCCCCGCCGCTCTCATACCAGCAGCCGGCTCCTGTCCCAGCCAGCGTTCCCTGCATGCCTCGGTCCCCATATCGAGCGCCCGGTTCCCCTCTGCGCGGGTCACCTGTTGGCGGTCGCGGTTCTCCCTCTCCTGTTCCTCCAACCCCACCGCCCTTCCCTGGTTCCCCTGCTGTCTCGGGTCCCCCTGTTTTTTCTGCTCCTCCGGGGGAAGGGGGAGGCATCCGTACGCGCTCGGGCCGGATCAGCAAGCCACCTGTTCGTTATGGCGATTCTGTTTAATCCTGTTTAATTCTGTTGTAGTGACAACGGTCTGTTTCTTTTAAAACATACCGTTTACATCCCTGGATATGTGCAGAATGGTAATGTATTGATGGATAAATGCTACGCATTGATGTTGACAGTATCACCACCTTAGCCCAAGTGCCGTTGAGACTCTTATGGGCCTGTCCCACTTAGGCAACTGCCGGCAATTGTCATAGTCGTAGCAGATCGCCGAAAAACCGGCGACTGGACTAATGGGCCTGTTCCACTTGGGTGATTTTTTAGGCGACTGCTGACGAATACTGTAGATGGTTTTGCATGCAACCAATAACATAGTTACCTCAGTACCATTAACCCCGCCTAGTTAACATCAATGATAACGCCTTCCCCTTCCTGGATACGGTTCACTAGAAGAATGTAGCCAGTATTTGAGGATGTATGTAATACCTTGTGCTATCATTAAAATGTGTTGAACACTTTTAGAGTTTGTAAATTGCCTATTTACAAATACGACAATAGAATTCACTAAAGTCAGCATCGGTGACAACCTACGTCACCTGGCGACAACCTTACTTAACCTGGCGATAACCTACGACAGCACTTATGTCAAGATACGCTCATGGGCGTCAAACCCACTGTCTCCACTGTTGCCGAACATTTTTCAACATGTTGAAAAGTGGGGCAGGTCCATTACCTTGCTATCCCCAGACATGAGAAACTTCAAGAACCAGACGAAATAGGTTTAAGGTGAGGGGGGGGGGGAAGGATTTGATGGGAATCTGAGGGGTAACATTGTCCCACAAAGGGTGGTAGGTGTACGGAATGAGCTGCCAGGGGAGGTAGTTGAGGCAGGTACTATCGCATCTTGAAAGCAACATTTAGACAGGTGCATGGATAAGACCGGTTTAAAGGGATAAGGGCCAATCACAGGTAGCTGGGACTAGTGTAGCTGGGACATGTTGGCCAGTGTGGGCAGGTTGGGCCGAGGGTCCTGTTTTCACACTGTGAGACTCAATAACTCTAAATGCCATGGTCTCAAGGACAATCTCCAATCTTTCATTTTCCCATCTCCTCTCATCCAGTATCCTGCTTCCACCTACATTCTTTCCTCTGGTCTCACACAATCTGTTTTTTTCATCTTTGGTCTTTGTCCAGTCAGTGCCTAGTGGGGTGCCACAAGGCTCGGTGCTGAGCCCCCAGTTGTTTACAATATAAATTAACGATTAACACGAGGGAATTAAATGTAACATTTCTAAGTTTGCAGATGACACAAAGCTGGGTGGCAGTGTGAGCTGTGAGGAGGATGCTATGAGGCTATGATGAGTGCTTATGTGAAGATCCCCGACAGTCCGCATGCGCGTCAATCTTCAAATCAGCGGTGTGAAATCACAGATAACAGGAATTTAAGTAACATAGTAAGATTAGAAACATAGAACTACCAGACGACCTTTGAGATATGAGGGTTGGGAGTGGTGGGCACGTAATCAATCATTGCAACTGCTCATAAAATAAAGATCAAACTTCAAACTGGTAAGTTCTCGTTTAATCTTACTATTTTACTTCGGAGTCACGTGAGTGACTACGTGAAGATTTCAAAGCTCTGTGATTTCATGCCATAGATTCAAATCCAGACTTCTCACTGTATTGATTGATAAGTTAATAATCAACAAGTCATTAAACCATGACATTGATTTGAACGTATTAACATTTTATTTTAATGAAGAAAAACAATAGCAACCCCTCTATCCCAGGGGGAAGCTATAAAACAGAACTCCAAACTGAATGGGCAAATACCCCTGGTTCAGCAATCGGTTTGTGATAGAATTTTTGAAAAATTAATTCACTTGACCATTCTGCGGCCGCGAGGATATGGTCGAGTGGCACGTCCATTGCCCTGGCCGCTGACGTTGATGCCGCGCTGGTGGAATGAGATTTAAAATGGTCAGTGTCAATACCTGCACAAGCCAGAACCTGCTTCAGCCACCTTGAAATAGTCTGAACCTACACTTACCTATCGGTTTCTTGTGGCTAATAAATAACGTTGATTCCACACCTCTGAGGCTTTTGGTGGCCTTGATATAATATAGCAAGTGTGACACCACACATAGTCGTGAATCCGTGGGTTATGCCGAAAATATGATCTTATACCCTGTCACCCCTAGTCTGCTCTGCTTGAGTAGATCATAAATGTAAAATGTAATGGTAGCTGCAGACACTACCATCTTGTCTAGCCGCAACTTCTGCAATGTCTGCGCCTGCTGGGCTGAAACCAGTGCCATGAGCATGACCACCTTCATGGTGACTTTGGCCAAAGATAGAGATGTGACAGGTGTCCACTGATGAAGCAGTGTGAGTACCACGCCTACATCCCAGATTACTGAATACCTGGGCCTGAGGGGATTGGAATAAAAAGTTCCCTTCATAAATCGAGATATTAGAGGGTGAGAGCCAAAAGAATGTTGTTCTGATCCTATCCACAAGTATGAGGACAGGGCACTCCTGGCTGTATTGATCACACTGTAGCTAAACCCTTCATCGAAATAGAGAGTTGACAGAAATTCTATCACATCGGAGATGCATGCCATGTGATATGTAATATTCTGCCGTAAGCAGAACACCTCCCATTTCCTGACATGAGAGATGTACTGCTTGTGGGTACTATCCCTCCAGGCCGCAATGATCACATCCACGGTTCGATTGGATAGTCCTTGCCCCATGTATGGTCTCCTCAGAATCTGCAAATTAACAGATCAGTACGGTCATGTAAAGGATATTGATTACCAGTTACAGGGTGCACCAGTAGGTCACTACATTTGTGAACAGTCATAAGAGGCTGTGTAATTATCTCCAAAACGAGGGGGAACCATGGCTGAGTCGGCCAGTCGGGTACCACCAACACTCCTGAGGCGGAGTCCTGCTTGATCTTGAGCAGACACCGACTGATGAGGCAAAAGGGAGGAAATGCATATAAAAACATTCCACCCAAATGTAGCGAGAATGCCTCAACCACTACTGCCCCAGGGTCTGGTTCCCATTAAACATATTTAGGTAATTGGTGGTTGAGTCTGGATGCAAACAAATCAATATCGGGCATCCCAAACCGAGCAACAACATCATTAAATACCTCATGATTCAACATCCATTCTGTGTTGTCATTGAATTTGCGTGACCTGGTGTCTGCCACTATGTTGAATCTACCTGGTAGGTAGATAGCTGAAAGCCAAATGTTTCTGGTAATACACCAGTTCCAAATCAGATTAGCCAATCTATCACAAGATTCCGACTTGATTCCACCCATATGATTAACATACGCCACTGCGGTAGTATTGTCTATCTGAAGCTGAACATACAAGTGACATTTAGTAGAGCAATAAGCCTTCAGCCCATACAATGCTCCCAAAAGCTCTAAATAATTAATCCCATGTAATTGCAAAAGAGGTGCCTCATGCATATTCCATCTGCCTCCACAACTAGAAATGGTATCAGTAGTACCCCAACCAAGAGCACCGACATCAGTCTGTAAGACAATGGAAGGTTGGTCAACCAGCATTTGCTGGAAGAACTTGAGGTGTTCATTATCCACCAGTGCACGTCAGCAATGGCTTCTGCTGGTATTTTCATCAGCTGTCATAATGACCTGTATGTATCCTGAGTGCCTGTTCCTTTTACACGTTGTAAATTTTGGTAGTGCAGGGGTCCAAATTGCACAGCTGGAAAAGAAACCACTAATTTACCAATCAAGCTTGCCACCTGTCTAATTGAAGGTTGTTGCTCCTCAACAAGTTTGATACAGACTTCAATTAACTCTAGCCGTTTGTCTTTGGGCAGAGTCACTGACATGTGATTTGAGTTAATAGTGAATCCCAAATAATCAATAACTCTGTCTGGTGTTAATTTGGATTTATCTGGATGAATGAGAAACCCCAATCTCTCAAAATTCAGCTTAACAACTGAAACGGATGAGTCAGCAGTTTCCCGAGTCTTTCCTATGATTAAAATATCATCCAAATAGGCCATTACAACATGACCCTGAGCCCGGAGTAGCCCCAGTACTGGTTTTAACAGTTTCGTAAATAATCTAGGGGCTGAGGTTCATCCGTTAGGCAGTGTTTTGAATTGCCGTAAATGACTCATCCAGCTAAATTTCAAATATCATCCCTATGAACCTGGCACTGAGTAATATGCATCTTTAAGATTTATACATGCCATATAACATCTCCTGGAAACCAATTGTTTGGCAGTAAGAAAAGTTTCCATTTTGAAATGTTTATACTGTACAAAGGGGTTAAGGTTCGTCAGGTCGAGGATGATTCTACATCCTCCATCCTTTTTCAACCTAGGAAAAATATTAGACACGAATTTGTGGAGTTGGTGTACCGACTTCTTAATTACCCCTTTTTTGTATAATTTGTCAAGTTCTGCCTGTACCTCCATCTTTTCTTTTTGTGAGAAAACGAGTGTCCGGCTTGGAACATGCTGAGTAGGTGGACACAAATTGGGAAGGAATTCAATTCGAAAACCTTGTAAACTGCACAGTATAAACGGATCTGATGTTATCTCATGCCATTCCTTTAGAAACAAGTGTAATCTCCCCCCAACTTGTAGGTCTTATTTAATATGTTTCTATAAGACCCAGACCCATCTACCTCCATGGTTACCAGTGGAATTTGCTGCCCCTGGTTCCTGGTGGGAAAAGGCATGTTTGCCCGTGCCCCAGTTGGAGCGCGCCAGCTGCGCACATTAGCAAATGGTCGGCTTGTTCCTTGACTGGACCCGGTCTCTGCAACCCTTCTGTAGGGGAACTGGTGCCGAACCATTCTGCTGACTCTTTTCGCGAGGTCTTCCCCAAACAGCAGATTTGGTGGCTGAATGTTGCTGGGTTTACACAGCGCCACAAATTTTGGGTTGATGGTAGGGTGAATGGCAATTTTCCTCAAACAATTAATTTCAAAGTGCACATTGCACATGAGGGCTAAGGCATCCTGCTATGTATCAGACAGGTGCCCCCCGTCCACTGATCTGCCGAATGCAGTAATGCCCGAGGCGAGCAACTTCAGCACCCTCTGAAGCTTCATTTCTTGAGACCTGATGTCGACCCCCATATAACGTGATTTACCGTCGGTACTTTAAGCAGCCCACAGTTAGCCGGTCTCATATTTTTTGGCTGTCTCATCCATAGTCAGCTCTTGCAGCTGATGTGAAGCCAGATAATTTATGGTTGCAGCCAATTCATCACCCAGCGGCTCTCCTGACTCTTTTGAGATAGCAAATCTTGCAGCCAGGAATGGTACTTCTGGCTCGTGCCCTTCATCCCGTGGGGTATGCGCCACCATGATTCCCACAGACTCGGCGTCAGAATCAAACTGACCTGTTAAGCTCACCTCCTCCAAGAGGGAGCGATTAAGCAGCCCTGTTTCAGGCGCTGCTGGCGCGGGCACTCCCGAAGGCCGGCGCAGACACAACTTCTCCTGCCGGAGTGTGTCTTGATGGAGCATCTCTCCATTTGGCGCTCCATTTTGGACAACCGTGAAAAAACAATATCCATTCCTGGAGGGGAACCCTCCTGGCCCGACTCATCTGAGTCTGTGGGCCGTGCAGACTTTTGAGCCACCTTGCGTGTGGCCATGGTGCTCTCAGGCACCAAGTCTGCAGTCGCTGGTCGACCCGCTAGCGACTGAATAGGTCTTCTATAGCTTTCCCAGCGACTCGCCTAGACTTCATCCTAGATGCTTTCTCTATCGTTGAAAACTTGATCCTGAAAACAGGAATGACTCCAACACAGAAAGCGACCTCCGACTAAGTTTAACCTGAGGTTTGTAAACTTACCGCTGGAGGAGCGATGCACCTCCCAGCCGGTCGCCGCGCCATGCGTCAGACGTAATGACGCGCATGGGGACTGGCGGGACATCTTCACATAGTCACTCACGTGACTCCGAAGTAAAATGTGAGGTTATCCACTTTGGTGGCAAGAACAGGAAGGCAGGTTATTATCTGAATGGTGTCAGATTAGGAGAAGTGGAGGTGCAACGAGACCTGGATGTGCTTGTACATCAGTCACTGAAAGTAAGCATGAAGGTACAGCAGGCAGTGAAGAAAGCTAATGGCATGTTTGCCTTCATTATGAGAGGATTTGAGTTTAGGAACAAGGAGGTCCTACTGCAGTTGAACAGGGCCCTGGTGAGACCGCATCTGGAGCATTGTGTGCAATTTTGGTCTCCTAATTTAAGGAAGGACATTACTGGTATTGAGGGAGTGCAGCATAGGTTCACCAGGTTAAATCCCGGGATGGCGGGACTGACATATGATGAAAGGATGGGTCGAATGGGCTTATATTCGATGGAATTTAGAATGATGAGAGTGGATCTCATAGAAACATATAAAATTCTTTCACCCAGAAAGTTGTGAATCTACGAAATTCTCTGCCACAGAAGGCAGCGGAGGCCAATTCACTGGATGCTTTCAAGAGAGTTATTTAGCTCTACGGGCAAAGGGATATGGGGAAAAAGCCGGAACGGGGTACTGATTTTGGATGATCAGCCATGATTATATCGAACGGTGGTGCTGGCTCGAAGCGCTGAGTGGTCTACACCTGCATCTATTTTCTATGTTTCTATGAACCCCTATCAACCCATCCCCCCTTGCATGTGTTCACACTTTGTCCTGCTCCTTCCCTCTTCCTGCTTTCATCCTCTTCCCTACAATCAATGCATAGAAGGGTCCCAACCCGAAACGTCACCAATCCATGTTCTCCAGGGATGCTGCCTGACCTGCTGAGTTACTCCAGCATTTTGTGTCATTCTTAATGTAAAGTAGCATCTGCAGTTCCTTTATTCTGTCCATTGCCCTCACTGCATGTTAACAGTCACGGAAAATCATAATATAAAAAATACCACACGTGATGAAATCCTTGTTAACTCTTAGTTTACCCCCCCCACCACCCCCCAAAAACCCTGCCTGTATAAGGCAAGATTCCCTCCCGAATTCTCAAGTCCTCTGGCGCTGGTCTTTCATGCATCCATCTCTTTCTGCCCTGCCTCTGACGCAAAATGTCTTAACTCCATGTTTGTGGGTTCCTCCTCCCACTGTTCTCCTTTCCGACAACATGGCGGCGCTGGCATAACAGCTGCGACCCGCATGCAGTCCGTCTGTTATTTTATTTTATTTTTTGTCCTGTTTTTAGTTGGTTTCGTTTTATTAGATTGTGTGTGTATGTGGGTGGGGGGGGGGGGGGAGTAACATGTCTGGGTCTCTTCCTTCCGGGGGGGGGGGGTGCGACCTTTCTGTTGTATCCCCCGTCTTCGTCTCCATCTGCACCGAGGCCTAATGGCGGAGCTGGCGGCCTCGGGGCTGTTCCAGCAGCGGCGGCGGCAGCCCGACTCGGTCCCGGAACGGTTCCAGCAGCAGCGGCGGCGACCCGACTCGGTCACGGAGCGGTTCCAGCAGCGGCGGCGGCAGCCCGACTCGGTCCCGGAGCGGTTCCAGCAGCAGCGGCGGCGGCCCGGCTCGGTCCCGAGGCGGTTCCAGCAGCGGCGGCAGCGGCCCGACTCGGTCCCGGAGCAGTTCCAGCAGCAGCAGCGGCGGCGGCCCGACTCAGTCCCGGGGCGGTTCCGGCAGCGGTCCGACTCGGTTCCAGAGCGGTGGCGGCGGCAGCGGCCCGACTGAGACCACGGGCCCGTGGACGACATCGTCGGGAGCTCGCAGCTTATAGGTTGGTGACCTGTTTTTATGAGCTCCCGCAACAACAGCTTCGTCCGGTCTGGAGGGCGGCAGCTTCGACCACCCCGGGTCGCGGAGTTGAACCGGCCCGTTCACGGAGCTCGGTTGAACTGCAGGACTGACATCACCCGGTGGGGTCACAACATCTGAAGCCTGGATCGACTCGGCACAGAGGGAAACAAAGAGGGGAGAGACAGAGACTTTAAGTCTTTGCCTTCCATCACAGCGAGGAGGTGTTTGGTGAACTCACTGTGGTGGATGTTAAATTAGTGTTTATTGTGTGTTCTGTCATTAAAGAAAAATATGTATGACTGCAGCGGAACGAAATTTCGTTCAGACCGAAAGGTCTGAATGACAAATAAAGAATCTAATCATGTTCTTGGACAGAGCTGTTTCTAAACCAAGCTGTGATGCAACCCAACAAAAAGCTTTCTACGGTGCATCAGTAGATGTTTGTAAGAGTCATTGGAGACATGCCAAATTTCCTCAGTCTCCTCAGGAAATAGATGCATCTTGACTGTCACATCAGTGTGGTTGATCAACTACAGATCAATGAAGCTCTCAACCATTTCCACCTGGGCACCATTGATGCCGACTGTGGCATGTACTCCACATTGCTTCCTAATCGTCGATAACTCGCTCTTTCATCTTGCAACCTGCAGTGTCATTTTACAATAGATTTTAGATATCTTGATCCATTTTCTGAAACGTGGACTTTTCTTTTTCTTTCAGGACAAATTCAACAAAACCCATCTCGGCCACCGTCCATTGATGCCAAAACTCAGAAACTGGGAAGTTTTCAGAGAGTTAAATCAAGTGGCACCTGTTTTGTAAGTCAGGTACCTACTACAGGACCTATTCCCGACAGGTTTCCCCCGAGTAAAATCATGGATCTTAAAGCAACAATAATCCACGATAACATACAACTGAACTGGACAGCGCCAGGAGATGATCTGGATCAAGGAAATGGTAAGTAAAAATTATTATTTAATGTATACATTTTTCAATCGTTCAATGGTACTTTATTGTCAGATGTACCTATGTGCATTGGAACTCTTTTTTTTTGCATACTGTTCAGTGACAATCCTGCGTTTGAGTTTAGTTTATTATCACATGTACCTCTGTAGTGTGGGGATATACTGCACATTGGATGTGGAGAGGTTGTTTCCACTCGTGGGAGAGTCTAGGACTAGTGGTTATAGTCTTAGAATTAAAGGACATTCCTTAAGGAAGGAGATGAGGAGGAATTTCTTTAGACAGAGGGTGGTGAATCTGTAGAATCCTTTAGCCACAGAAAGCTGTGGAGGCCATGCTAATCTATATATTTAAGGCCGAGATAGATAGATTCTTGATTAGTATGGGTGCCAGGGGTTATGGGGAGAAGGCAGGAGAATGGGGTTAGGAGGCAGAGATAGATCAGCTATGACTGAATGGCAGAGTAGTCTGGATGGGCCGAATGGCCTAATTCTGCTATTACTTATAATCTTATGACCTTGTCCCGGTTCTTCCCTAACACAACTGAGTGAATATTTTATTAGCATGTTACAATAGCAAAGTTTGAGTGGTCTTTCTCTTGCGAATTAACTTGCTTTCACGTTGTTTTCTCTTCTTCTTTGTTTAGCATCCCACTATGAAATAAGGATGAGCAAAAACTTCACACAGCTGAAAAATTATTTTCAATCGGCTCACAAGATGAACACCACTGGGTTGCATCCTCAGACTGCAAACTCCAAGGAATCGTTTTTAATCTCTGAGAATATTCAATTGAAAAACGAGAATGTAATCTACTTTGGTGTTATTACATTTGATAAGGCAAATCAACCTTCAGAGTTGTCGAATATAGCACAGGCTGCCTTGGTAATGGTGCCTCCAGTTACGCCTAGCCCGACCGGCCCAACAAACCAGACACATCCAACATCCTCCCAACCTCCCAACCTAACGCAACCTAATAACTGCCCGGGAATTGACGTTACAGCAATTGTTCTGCTAGTTAGTTGTCTTGTTGTTGTCGTAACTCTGATCATTGCCATAACCGTGTGTATTGTGGCTACCAGAGGTCGTAAGAGAGTCTCACCCAGTTAAGACACTTGCCATCAGTAAATTCATATGTTCCAGGAGCAGAATTACACCATTCAGCCCATCAAAGTCTACTCCGCTATTCAGTCATGGCTGACCAATCTTTCACTCTCAATCCCATTCTCCTCCGGTCTCCTCCATAACCCACCCATAAGTTCCTCCTGTCTCCTCCATACTCCCCATAAGTTAGAATTGGTCGTCCTTGACTTCATTATAAGTATTCATCAGAAGCAACAAAAATCGATTGTTCATTTTATTATATTACAACATTTCTCAATAGTTAGTTTCTCAATAAATGATTGTTTTTCTCAATAAATCTCCAACTAGTTTGAGCAGAGACGACAACATCAAAAGCCTTCAAGCCAATTTGTATTAAAGAAGTATTTTGAAGGTTTGTTAGAATCACCCTGAGTATTCTATGTGACTCCAATTTTCTTTTGTGTTTTGGGCTGATATTTTACAACTAATGATTCCTTAAATTGGGTACGAACTATGTGTCCTAGAATTTTCCTTGTAACACCGGGTTTAAGCCATTATCTGCAGTTTTGGGGCCTTAATTTGAGAATTATATTCTGCACTGTGAACAATTCTGAGTTAATTGCAAAATTGGCAATTGATAATAAACACGCATCATCAGAATGTCTGTATTGATCTAGTCCTGCTATTAGTGTACCAATGCTATCTGGTAAACTGTGTATGAAATGATCATAAACGGACACAAAGTGCTTGAGTAACTCAGTGGGTCAGGCAATATCTAAGAAGAACATGGATAGGTGATGTTCGGATCGAGACTCTACTTCAAACTTCTTAAACTAAACTAATGGTTTTTACTATGATGGGGCTTCATCTTTGGGAAGTAGCTACACTCTTTTTATTTGCAAAACTTGAACATGACTGTGTAATTATCATTCTATGTTCTTTTAAATGCTATGCTATGCCCTCCACTCATTCACATCGAATTGTGCCTCAATTGCAAGATTGACTACACTTTCTAACTACACTTTACATTCCTGGTGCCAATGAAGTTTCTAACAGGGAAGGTGGACATCTGTCTGTCAGGTCCGACAGGCTCTTTGCCAGAACTTGACTTTTGCCAGTCTCTATTTTTTTTCCAAATCTTTCACGCAGAATAGTAAGATTAAACGAGAACTTACCCGTTTGAAGTTTGATCATTATTTTATGAGGAGTTACGATGAGCGATTACGTGAAGAAGGCTGTCCCCACGTATGCGCGTCAATCTTCAAAGCAGCGGTGTGAAATCACAGAGTTGTTGAACTAAAATAGTAAGATTAGAGTTGACTAGAACTTACAGAAAGATCGTTATGTTACGAGGGTCAGGAGTTGAGGGCACGTAATCGCTCATCGTAACTCCTCATAAAATAACGATCAAACTTCAAACTGGTAAGTTCTCGTTTAAGCTTACTAATTTACTTCGGAGTCACGTTAGTGACTACGTGAACATTTTGAAGCTCTGTGATTTCACAAGTCCACACAAGCACGACTGCAGCAGTTGACCACAGATAAGAGAAACATTCATAATGCATACATACATGATAGATTTAAAAACATGCTGATGCTGATAAATGAACAAACAATAATAACAGTAACCCCTCTCATCCGAGGGGAAACTATAAAATAGAATCTAAAATAGAGTTAGCGAATACCCCTGGTCTGGCAATGGGTGAAAATAAAATGTCGGATACCTCGTTCATTAGACCAACCTGCAGTTGACAAGACGTGGTCCAGAGGACCGCACATAACCCTTGCTGCTGGTGTTGTTGCAGCCCTGGTGGAGTGAGAGTAGAAATTAGTATCTGCTCCTGTATAAGCCAAAACTTCGCATAACCACCTGGAGATGGTCTGAACTAGTATCAGAGCCTCTAAGGCTCTAGACGACCTTGACGTAATGTAAATGTGTGACCACATGTAACCGAAGGTGCATGGGGTATGTAAACATGAAATTATTATATCACAGGTGTAACGATCCTGTCCATTCGCAATTTTTGTAATGACTGAACCCGTGCGCTGAGGGCAGCGCCAGGGAATAACCTGCCTATGAGAGCCAAACCAAAGATAGAGATATCGCTGGAGCCCCATGTTGTATAAATGTTAACACAATGTCAATATCCCATACTTCCATGTACTTGGGTCTGGAAGAACTTGTGTTAATGATATCCTAAGTAACTGGACACCAGAGGGTGAAACCCGAGAGAGCGGGTCCCACTTGCTGCAGCAACTATGATGAGAAGCACGTTGGGCACAGTTAATGGGACTATAACTTAATTTATTGTCAAAGACCTATAAAAAATGAACTCTAAGACGTCAGTGTCCGTGCCGTATTATATGTAACATTACATTTAAACAGAAAATGCTTCCCATCTCCTGAAGAGGCAAAGTACTGCTTTTTTGGTGTTATCCCTGCACTCTGCAGTAAGCACATACTTGGATCAGTCTGACAGCCCGAGCTCTACATACAAGTAGAGGCTGGCTCCTCGAATTCCAGGCTGGACCAGCAAATGTTATGTTTAGAACCCCATATAAGGTTCTATTATTATTTCCAACATTTGCGGGAAACCATGGCTGCATAAGCCAGTCAGACAGTATGAGAACCCTGAATGCGGGATCTTGCTGAATTATTGCAAGACCCGACTGATGAGGCAAAATGGAGAAACCACATAAAAGAACATTCCTCCCCCGTGTAGCGAGAATGAGCCTGCATGCAAAAATATCGATATTGTGTGCCATCGAGCCATAGATCCTAAAATACTTTATGATCCAACATCCATACTGTGTTGTCATTGATTTTGCATGATGATACACCAGCGCCAAAAAGGTTGGGTAAATTATGACAGGATACTTTGACTTTATTACATCCATGTGACTAACATATGCTACCACCACAGTGTATCAACTTGGAACTGAGCATGCAGGTTTTGCATATTTGCACAATAACCCTTTAACCCATAGTATGCACCCTGTACATGTTCCCCTTAGGCCAAGTCATTGAAAGGCACGGCATTTCCTTCCATTGCTACGCAGACGATACACAACTGTACCTCTCCCTGAAGCCCAAACAACTATCAAATCTGCTTAACCTTACCCGCTGCCTCGAGGATATAAAGTGCTGGATGGCCCAGAACTTCCTCCAACTAAACGAGAGTAAGTCTGAGGTCATCCTTCTCGGCCCCTCGGACTTAATCAAAATGATAGCAGGCAGCCTTGGAAGCCTTACCCCACTACTCAAACCTCACGTCAAAAATCTTGGCGTGATATTTGACTCAGCACTGAAGTTTGACAAACAAGTCAATGACGTGGTAAAAGCTAGCTTCTTCCAGCTTCGGAGATAGCTAAAATAAAACAATTCCTCCAGTCTGATGACCTCGAAAAGATCATCCATACATTTATCTCCTCCCGCCTAGATTACTGCAACTCCCTTTACACTGGCATCAGCCAATCTTCCCTGTCCCGCCTGCAACTGGTCCAAAACGCCGCAGCGAGACTTCTGACGGGCACCCGAAAAAGGGACCACATCACCCCGATCCTGGCCTCTCTCCACTGGCTCCCTGTGCGGTTCCGAATAAATTTCAAGACTCTCCTCTTTGTCTACAAAGCCCTCAATGGGCTTGCACCCACCTACATTAAAAGTCTTCTCACCCACTACACCACCTCCAGGTCCCTCAGATCGGCCGACTTGGGGTTGCTGAATGTCCCGCGGTCTAGGCATAAGCTCAGGGGCGACCGCGCCTTTGTGGTCGCAGCTCCTAGACTGTGCAACAGCATCCCCCTCCCCATTAGGACTGCCCCCTCCATCGACTCCTTTAAGTCTAGTCTAAAAACATATCTGTTCTCCCAAGCCTTTCCTGACGTCCTCTGAGCGAGGGCTATTTGTATATATGTATGTAGCCTGCTTGTGTATACTACTCTTATAACAAATGTAAAGACTTTGGTCAACGAGAGTTGTTTTTTAAATGTGCTATATAAATAAATGTGACTTTACTTGACCTAGTGTCTATAGGTAGTTGATACCAATAACTGAAGAATTGGCGATTCATGCAAATCCCATCCACCTTCGTTACTAGAGATGGCATTCGTAATACTCCATCTTTGAGCACTAGCATCTGTTAGTAATATAACTGAAGTTTATTTGACCAAAACTACTGGAGCAATGCTGAATATAGTTCGACCACCATTGTGACTTTGGTAGTTTCAGCTGGTAATAGCATAGGTCTGTTAACAATGACCTATATGGCACTTGAGAAGTTACTATTTGCACGCTGAAAGTTCTGATAATGCAAGGCCCAATTGCACAGATCAAAACACAATTGCTATATTGCCAATTACACTGGAGTAATAGAAGACTGCTTATAACAAGGTTGTCACAGGCTTCTATTGATTCCAATCTGTTCCCCAGGGCACAGTCACGGATAAATTAATAGTTAAAGGTAAATCCGATAAACAATAGCTTCCAGTTGGTATCAACTTAAATTTGACTGGATGGCTGAAAACAGTTGATTTAAGCAAAAACACAGTGTTAGAAATATCCTCCAGATCAATTTCAAATGTCTCTGGTGATCTCCTGTGAATGGGACCTAAATAGTATGCGTCTTGGAGATCCATGCCATGAAGATCCTAGGAAATCAGTAGTTAGACAGTAGAGAAATTCCATATACTGAAAAGCTATGTTGCACATGGAAGTTAAATGAATTATAAACCGACATCCTCCATCTTTCACAATGAACAGGCCTGCCATAATCCCGTGCCTGCCTTGAATGCAACTCTGGCCATACTACTGGCCTGCCTTAAAACTGCTCCGGCTGTAATTCTGAGCCTGCCTCGAAAGACCTCTGGCCATATTACCGAGCTTGTCGCGGAAGGCAATCCTGGCCGAATTCCTGAGCCTGCCTCGAAAGGCAACTCTGGCCCCAATTCCAAGCCATGCTTGTATACTGTGTAATAATAACCCATCACATGTTATCATTTTCATTTGTACAAAACAAGTGTAAATTTTACCAACTTGTAAATGGTCCACTTACCCCATGTTTCGGAAGAACCAGACCCACCTACCTCCATGGTTATCGGTAAGCCCAAAGGCCCCTGATGTGGGTTCTATTCCCATCCTTGATTGGAGAATAGGAATGGTAGTGTACGTGAATTCCATATTCCTGAGACCGGCTTGGCCCTTGGCCTGAAAGACCTGTGCCCAGCTTTCAAGCTGCCATCAACTTCATTGACCTGCTTACTGCCGATGAGGCGTGGGGGTGTCATCGCCGATACGATGGTTTCATTTGATAGCTCTGTTCACTGCCGGCACTTGTAGCGTGAGGGAAATGTGGCTCCTTCCGGGATTTCTGCCTCTTCCCTTGCGAGTATATCCTCGCACTCCCCTCCACCGAGAGGGAGACTCGTAGACAACCCTAAGACAGGTGCTGCCGCAGGCCCCTGAGGATACCTGCGCTGACATGGCCCCTCGGACCTATATCAGGATATGACTCTGGGCTAGAGTGAAACTGGCCCCTGATGCTCCCCTCCTCAGAGAGGGAGACATAGAGCAGCCCTGAGACAGGTGCCTCTGCCAGCGGGTTCTCCATAATACCCAGGCTCAGATAGCTCTCTTCTGGAGCATATCTCTCTGGAGCAACCTCTCCATCAGGTGCTCCAGGTGGGTTTTAGGCGTTCACAGACGCTACCCATAGAAGGAGGGGGGGACCTCCTGGCCCGACTCGACCGAGTCCCAAGGCCTCACCGGCTTCCACGTGGTTTAACCCCTTTCCTGGGGGAACCATAGCGGTCTGTGAGTTGCTGACCCCATTGTGAGTGACTGGGTCTTGAGACCAGCTTACTGCCAGTTTTCCCCTTATTTGGGGAGACCTTTGCGGTCTGGGAGTTGTTGACCCCATTGTCAGCGACTGGAGTAGCGAGACCGGATTACTGCCAGTCTAACCCTTATCTGGGAAGCCCTAAGCAGTCTGGGAGCTGCTGACCCCATTGTCAGCGACTGGGGTAGTGAGACCGGCTTACTGCCAGTCTAACCCCTATCTGGGAAGCCCTAAGTGGCCTGGGAGCTGTTGACCCCATTGACAGTGACTGGGGTAGCGAGACCGGATTACTGCCAGTCTAACCCTTATCTGGGAAGCCCTAAGCGGTCTGGGAGCTGTTGACCCCATTGACAGTGACTGGGGTAGTGAGACCAGCTTACTGCCAGCCTAACCGCTTTATCTGGGAAGACCTAAGCGGTCTGGGGGCTGCTGACCCCATTGTCCACGACTGGAGTAGCGAGACCAGCTTACTGCCAGTCTAATCCCTATTTCTGGGGAACCATTGTGGTGTGGGAGATGCGGACCCCATTGTCAGCGACTGTGGTAGCAAGACCGGCTAACTGCCAGTCTAGCGCCTTTTTCTGAGGGGACCATGCTGGTCTGGGAGCCCATACTGGGAGAAAA
>CAUPSL010001466.1:0-5000 GCA_963514005.1 Raja brachyura
AGTCCCTGGGCCCCTAGTTCTGATCTCAGTCCCTGGGCCCCAAGTTCTGATCTCAGTCCCTGGGCCCCTAGTTCTTCCAATCTCAGTCCCTGGGCCCCTAGTTCTTCCAATCTCAGTCCCTGGGCCCCTAGTTCTGATCTCAGTCCCTGGGCCCCTAGTTCTTCCAATCTCAGTCCCTGGGCCCCTAGTTCTGATCTCAGTCCCTGGGCCCCTAGTTCTGATCTCAGTCCCTGGGCCCCTAGTTCTGATCTCAGTCCCTGGGCCCCTAGTTCTTCCAATCTCAGTCCCTGGGCCCCTAGTTCTGATCTCAGTCCCTGGGCCCCTAGTTCTGATCTCAGTCCCTGGGCCCCTAGTTCTGATCTCAGTCCCTCGGGCCCCTAGTTCTTCCAATCTCAGTCCCTGGGCCTCTAGTTCTGATCTCAGTCCCTGGGCCCCTAGTTCTTCCAAACTCAGTCCCTGGGCCTCTAGTTCTGATCTCAGTCCTGGGCCCCTAGTTCTTCCAATCTCAGTCCCTGGGCCCCTAGTTCTTCCAATCTCAGTCCCTGGGCCCCTAGTTCTGATCTCAGTCCCTGGGCCCCTAGTTCTTCCAATCTCAGTCCCTGGGCCCCTAGTTCTGATCTCAGTCCCTGGGCCCCTAGTTCTGATCTCAGTCCCTGGGCCCCTAGTTCTGATCTCAGTCCCTGGGCCCCTAGTTCTGATCTCAGTCCCTGGGCCCCTAGTTCTGATCTCAGTCCCTCGGCCCCTAGTTCTTCCAATCTCAGTCCCTGGGCCCCTAGTTCTGATCTCAGTCCCTGGGCCCCTAGTTCTGATCTCAGTCCCTGGGCCCTAGTTCTGATCTCAGTCCCTGGGCCCCAAGTTCTGATCTCAGTCCCTGGGCCCCTAGTTCTGATCTCAGTCCCTGGGCCCCTAGTTTCTCATCTCAGTCCCTGGGCCCCAAGTTCTGATCTCAGTCCCTGGGCCCCTAGTTCTGATCTCAGTCCCTGGGCCCCTAGTTCTGATCTCAGTCCCTGGGCCCCTAGTTCTTCCAATCTCAGTCCCTGGGCCCCTAGTTCTTCCAATCTCAGTCCCTGGGCCCCTAGTTCTTCCAATCTCAGTCCCTGGGCCCCTAGTTCTGATCTCAGTCCCTGGGCCCCTAGTTCTTCCAATCTCAGTCCCTGGGCCCCTAGTTCCAATCTCAGTCCCTGGGCCCCTAGTTCTGATCTCAGTCCCTGGGCCCCTAGTTCTGATCTCAGTCCCTGGGCCCCTAGTTCTTCCAATCTCAGTCCCTGGGCCCCTAGTTCTTCCAATCTCAGTCCCTGGCCCCTAGTTCTTCCAATCTCAGTCCCTGGGCCCCTAGTTCTTCCAATCTCAGTCCCTGGGCCCCTAGTTCTGATCTCAGTCCCTGGGCCCCTAGTTCTTCCAATCTCAGTCCCTGGGCCCCTAGTTCTTCCAATCTCAGTCCCTGGGCCCCTAGTTCTGATCTCAGTCCCTGGGCCTCTAGTTCTGATCTCAGTCCCTGGGCCTCTAGTTCTGATCTCAGTCCCTGGGCCCCTAGTTCTTCCAATCTCAGTCCCTGGGCCTCTAGTTCTTCCAATCTCAGTCCCTGGGCCCCTAGTTCTTCCAATCTCAGTCCCTGGGCCCCTAGTTCTTCCAATCTCAGTCCCTGGGCCCCTAGTTCTGATCTCAGTCCCTGGGCCCCTAGTTCTGATCTCAGTCCCTGGGCCCCTAGTTCTGATCTCAGTCCCTGGGCCCCTAGTTCTGATCTCAGTCCCTGGGCCCCTAGTTCCAATCTCAGTCCCTGGGCCCCTAGTTCTGATCTCAGTCCCTGGGCCCCAAGTTCTGATCTCAGTCCCTGGGCCCCTAGTTCTGATCTCAGTCCCTGGGCCCCTAGTTCTGATCTCAGTCCCTGGGCCCCTAGTTCTGATCTCAGTCCCTGGGCCTCTAGTTCTGATCTCAGTCCCTGGGCCCCTAGTTCTTCCAATCTCAGTCCCTGGGCCCCTAGTTCTTCCAATCTCAGTCCCTGGGCCCCTAGTTCTGATCTCAGTCCCTGGGCCCCTAGTTCTTCCAATCTCAGTCCCTGGGCCCCTAGTTCTTCCAATCTCAGTCCCTGGGCCCCTAGTTCTGATCTCAGTCCCTGGGCCCCTAGTTCTGATCTCAGTCCCTGGGCCCCTAGTTCTTCCAATCTCAGTCCCTGGGCCCCAAGTTCTGATCTCAGTCCCTGGGCCCCTAGTTCTTCCAATCTCAGTCCCTGGGCCCCTAGTTCTTCCAATCTCAGTCCCTGGGCCCCTAGTTCTGATCTCAGTCCCTGGGCCCCTAGTTCTGATCTCAGTCCCTGGGCCCCTAGTTCTTCCAATCTCAGTCCCTGGGCCCCTAGTTCTGATCTCAGTCCCTGGGCCCCTAGTTCTGATCTCAGTCCCTGGGCCCCTAGTTCTTCCAATCTCAGTCCCTGGGCCCCTAGTTCTGATCTCAGTCCCTGGGCCCTAGTTCTTCCAATCTCAGTCCCTGGGCCCCTAGTTCTGATCTCAGTCCCTGGGCCCCTAGTTCTGATCTCAGTCCCTGGGCCCCTAGTTCTGATCTCAGTCCCTGGGCCCCTAGTTCTGATCTCAGTCCCTGGGCCCCTAGTTCTTCCAATCTCAGTCCCTGGGCCCCTAGTTCCAATCTCAGTCCCTGGGCCCCTAGTTCTGATCTCAGTCCCTGGGCCCCTAGTTCTTCCAATCTCAATCCCTGGGCCCCTAGTTCTGATCTCAGTCCCTGGGCCCCTAGTTCTTCCAATCTCAGTCCCTGGGCCCCTAGTTCTGATCTCAGTCCCTGGGCCTCTAGTTCTGATCTCAGTCCCTGGGCCCCTAGTTCTGATCTCAGTCCCTGGGCCTCTAGTTCTGATCTCAGTCCCTCGGCCCCTAGTTCTTCCAATCTCAGTCCCTGGGCCTCTAGTTCCAATCTCAGTCCCTGGGCCCCTAGTTCTGATCTCAGTCCCTGGGCCCCTAGTTCTGATCTCAGTCCCTGGGCCCCTAGTTCTTCCAATCTCAGTCCCTGGGCCCCTAGTTCCAATCTCAGTCCCTGGGCCCCTAGTTCTGATCTCAGTCCCTGGGCCCCTAGTTCTTCCAATCTCAGTCCCTGGGCCCCTAGTTCCAATCTCAGTCCCTGGGCCCCTAGTTCTGATCTCAGTCCCTGGGCCCCTAGATCTGATCTCAGTCCCTGGGCCCCTAGTTCTTCCAATCTCAGTCCCTGGGCCCCTAGTTCTGATCTCAGTCCCTGGGCCCCTAGTTCTGATCTCAGTCCCTGGGCCCCTAGTTCTGATCTCAGTCCCTGGGCCCCTAGTTCTTCCAATCTCAGTCCCTGGGCCCCTAGTTCTTCCAATCTCAGTCCCTGGGCCCCTAGTTCTTCCAATCTCAGTCCCTGGGCCCCTAGTTCTGATCTCAGTCCCTGGGCCCCTAGTTCCAATCTCAGTCCCTGGGCCCCTAGTTCCAATCTCAGTCCCTGGGCCCCTAGTTCTGATCTCAGTCCCTGGGCCCCTAGTTCTTCCAATCTCAGTCCCTGGGCCCCTAGTTCCAATCTCAGTCCCTGGGCCCCTAGTTCTGATCTCAGTCCCTGGGCCCCTAGTTCTGATCTCAGTCCCTGGGCCCCTAGTTCTTCCAATCTCAGTCCCTGGGCCCCTAGTTCTGATCTCAGTCCCTGGGCCCCTAGTTCTGATCTCAGTCCCTGGGCCCCTAGTTCTGATCTCAGTCCCTGGGCCCCTAGTTCTTCCAATCTCAGTCCCTGGGCCCCTAGTTCTTCCAATCTCAGTCCCTGGGCCCCTAGTTCTTCCAATCTCAGTCCCTGGGCCCCTAGTTCTGATCTCAGTCCCTGGGCCCCTAGTTCCAATCTCAGTCCCTGGGCCCCTAGTTCCAATCTCAGTCCCTGGGCCCCTAGTTCTGATCTCAGTCCCTCGGCCCCTAGTTCTTCCAATCTCAGTCCCTGGGCCCCTAGTTCTTCCAATCTCAGTCCCTGGGCCTCTAGTTCTGATCTCAGTCCCTGGGCCCCTAGTTCTTCCAATCTCAGTCCCTGGGCCCCTAGTTCTGATCTCAGTCCCTGGGCCCCTAGTTCTTCCAATCTCAGTCCCTGGGCCCCTAGTTCTGATCTCAGTCCCTGGGCCCCTAGTTCTGATCTCAGTCCCTGGGCCTCTAGTTCTTCCAATCTCAGTCCCTGGGCCCCTAGTTCTTCCAATCTCAGTCCCTGGGCCCCTAGTTCTGATCTCAGTCCCTGGGCCCCTAGTTCTTCCAATCTCAGTCCCTGGGCCCCTAGTTCTGATCTCAGTCCCTGGGCCTCTAGTTCTGATCTCAGTCCCTGGGCCCCTAGTTCTTCCAATCTCAGTCCCTGGGCCCCTAGTTCTTCCAATCTCAGTCCCTGGGCCCCTAGTTCTGATCTCAGTCCCTGGGCCCCTAGTTCTGATCTCAGTCCCTGGGCCCCTAGTTCTGATCTCAGTCCCTGGGCCCCTAGTTCTGATCTCAGTCCCTGGGCCCCTAGTTCTGATCTCAGTCCCTGGGCCCCTAGTTCTGATCTCAGTCCCTGGGCCCCTAGTTCTTCCAATCTCAGTCCCTGGGCCTCTAGTTCTGATCTCAGTCCCTGGGCCTCTAGTTCTGATCTCAGTCCCTGGGCCCCTAGTTCTTCCAATCTCAGTCCCTGGGCCTCTAGTTCTGATCTCAGTCCCTGGGCCCCTAGTTCTGATCTCAGTCCCTGGGCCCCTAGTTCTGATCTCAGTCCCTGGGCCCCTAGTTCTGATCTCAGTCCCTGGGCCCCTAGTTCCAATCTCAGTCCCTGGGCCCCTAGTTCTTCCAATCTCAGTCCCTGGGCCCCTAGTTCTTCCAATCTCAGTCCCTGGGCCCCTAGTTCTTCCCCTGTAGCAGCTCACCAGATGTGCAGACAGGCACCGCAGGCAAAGAGGCAGCCGGCGGCGATGGAGGCGGGCACCGCGCAGAGGAGCGAGACGCAGCGGTAGCCCCAGAGCTTGCACACCTCGAACGCCACGTGGCTCCAGGCCCAGA
>CAUPSL010001466.1:10000-26020 GCA_963514005.1 Raja brachyura
GGGACCCCAGACCTGATTGCATCCCAGAGTACTCAAGGAGGTAGCCACGGAAATAGTCGATGCATTAGTGATAATTTTTCAAAACGCCTTAGATTCTGGAGTAGTTCCTGAGGATTGGAGGGTAGCTAATGTAGCCCCACTTTTTAAAAAGGGGGGGAGAGAGAAAACGGGGAATTACAGACCAGTTAGTCTAACATCGGTAGTGGGGAAACTGCTAGAGTCAGTTATTAAAGATGGGATAGCAGCGCATCTGGAAAGTGGTGAAATCATTGGACAAAGTCAGCATGGATTTACAAAAGGTAAATCATGTCTGACGAATCTTATAGAATGTTTCGAGGCTGTAACTAGTAGAGTGGATAAGGGAGAACCAGTGGATGTGTTATATCTGGACTTTCAGAAGGCTTTCGACAAGGTCCCGCATAAGAGATTAGTATATAAACTTAAAGCACACGGTATTGGTGGTTCAATATCGATGTGGATAGAGAACTGGCTGGCAGACAGGAAGCAAAGGGTAGGAGTAAACGGGTCCTTTTCAGAATGGCAGGCAGCGACTAGTGGGGTACCGCAAGGCTCAGTGCTAGGACCCCAGCTATTTACAATATACATTAATGATTTGGACGAGGGAATTGAATGCAATATCTCCAAATTTGCAGATGACACCAAGCTGGGAGGCAGTGTTAGCTGTGAGGAGGATGCTAGGAGGCTGCAGGGGGATTTGGATAGGCTGAGTGAATGGGCAGATGCATGGCAGATGCAGTATAATGTGGATAAATGTGCACTTTGGTGGCAAAAACATGAGGGTAGACTATTATCTGAATGGTGGCAGATTAGGAAAAGGGGAGATGCAACGAGACCTGGGTGTCATGGTACACCAATCATTGAAAGTAGGAATGCAGGTGCAGCAGGCAGTGAAGAAAGCGAATGGTATGTTAGCATTCATAGCGAAAGGATTTGAGTATAGGAGCAGGGAGGTTCTACTGCAGTTATACAGGGTCTTGGTGAGACCACACCTGGAGTATTGCGTACAGTTTTGGTCTCCTAATCTGAGGAAAGACATTCTTGCCATAGAGGGGGTACAGAGAAGGTTCACCAGTCTGATTCCTGGGATGTCAGGACTTCCATATGAAGAAAGACTGGATAGACTCGGCTTGTACTCGCTGGAATTTAGAAGATTGAGGGGGGATCTTATAGAAACTTACAAAATTCTTAAGGGGTTGGACAGGCTAGATGCAGGAAGATTGTTCCCGATGTTGGGGAAGTCCAGAACAAGGGGTCACAGTTTAAGGATAAGGGGGAAATCTTTTAGGACCGAGATGAGAAAAACATTTTTCACACAGAGAGTGGTGAATCTGTGGAATTAATTCTCTGCCACAGAAGGTAGTTGAGGCCAGTTCATTGGCTATATTTAAGAGGGAGTTAGATGTGGCCCTTGTGGCTAAAGGGATCAGGGGGTATGGAGAGAAGGCAGGTACGGGATACTGAGTTGGATGATCAGCCATGATCATATTGAACGGCGGTGCTGGCTCGAAGGGCCGAATGGCCTCTACTCCTGCACCTATTGTCTATGTTTCTATGGACAGGCTAGATGCAGGAAAAATGTTCCCAATGTTGGGCGAGTCCAGAACCAGAACGTCACGTACACCAGCTCTGGATTCCACTACCCTGTGAGCATTAGGGTGACGCAGCGGGTAGTGCTGCTGCCTCACAGCGCTGGAGACCGTGGTTCGATCCCGACCACGGGTGCTGCCTGTACGGAGTTTGCACGTTCTCCAGCGTGGGTTTTCCCCGGTTTCCTCCCGCGCTCCAAAGACGTGCGGGTCAATTGACGGAGTATAAAAGCAAGTTGTCTCTCTCGCGTTAGTAGGATAGAGTTCGTTAAGGGCCTGTCCCACCAGCGTGCAACTCCACGCGATGAGCGCAACCTGACGCGGTCGCTTGAGCCGTCCGGCGTCGCGGGGCCGGTCCCACTTCCATCGCCGGAGCCGTGCGGGATTGTGCGGAGTTCGTCCCGACATCACGCGGGGCTCGGAAAAAATGACCGTGTTCAAAAATTCCGCGCGGCAACGGCTTGTCGGCTCGCAGCCGCCCCGAGGCTTTACACACCGCCCCGACATCGTGCCTCCGTGACCCTCTGTGTGTGTGTGTGCGCCTCTGTGCCCCTCTGTGTGTGTGTGTGCCTCCGTGACCCTCTGTGTGTGTGTGTGCCACCGTGGCCCTCTGTGTGTGTGTGTGCCTCCGTGACCCTCTGTGTGTGTGCCTCTGTGACCCTCTCTGTGTGTGTGTGTGCCTCTGTGACCCTTTGTGTGTGTGTGTGCCTCTGTGACCCTCTGTGTGTGTGTGCCTCTGTGACCCTCTGTGTGTGTGTGCCTCTGTGACCCTCTGTGTGTGTGTGCCTCCGTGACCCTCTGTGTGTGTGTGTGCCTCTGTGACCCTCTGTGTGTGTGCCTCCGTGGCCCTCTGTGTGTGTGTGCCTCTGTGGCCCTCTGTGTGTGTGTGTGCCTCCGTGACCCTCTGTGTGTGTGTGCCTCCGTGGCCCTCTCTGTGTGTGCCTCCGTGACCCTCTGTGTGTGTGTGCCTCCGTGACCCTCTGTGTGTGTGTGCCTCTGTGCCCCTCTCTGTGTGTGTGTGCCTCTGTGCCCCTCTCTGTCCCGGCGAACTTACCTTTAAGACTTCGCTCCAAGTTCGGCTCACTTTGCGCTGCGTTGCGCCACTCACCCCCGCTGCCGGTTTGGCCGCGCTTGCCGCATGCAGGCGCATGCTGGTGGGAACGGCCCTGTACAGGGGATCACCCGACCTCCGCGCGGCCCTCGCTGCCGGTTTGGCCGCGCTTGCCGCATGCAGGCGCATGCTGGTGGGAACGGCCCTGTAGAGGGGATCACCCGACCTCCGCGTGGCCCCCGCTTCTAGTTTGATCGCGTTCATCGCATGGAGTCGGATGCTGGTGGGACAGGCCCTTTAGTAAGTAAGTTTATGGGCCAAGTATTCCCATACAAGGAATTTGCCTTGGTGCTCCACCCACAAGTAACAACATGACGTACAGCGACAGTTACGAATGACTCGGAAAACACTAAACATTAATACTAATAAGACATTAATGATAAAACACCATTGATCCAGCATGTGAACCAACAAAATACCAGATCAAAGGGAGGCTGCAGATTTGTGGCTGTTGAGTCGAGCAACTACTCGTGGATAAAAACTGTGTTTATGTCCGGCTGTGGCAGCTTTGACAGTCCGGAGTCGCCTTCCAGAGGGAAGTGATCCAAAGAGTTTGTGGCCAGGGTGAGAGGGGTCAGAGATGATCTTCCCCGCTCGCTTCCTGGCCCTTGCAGTGTCCAGTTTGCGCGGTCGGTGTGGATTCACTGGATCTCTAAACCATCAGAACGGTCAAAGGTGGAGCAGGCCCTTCAGCCCACCAGCAGTGGCTCAGTAACCTGGTCATTCTCCGCAGAGATCGCTCCAGCATTTTACAGACCACACCTGGAGTATTGTGTGCAGTTTTGGCCCTGTTGGCCTTCATAACAAGAGGAGTTGAGTACAGGAGCAAAGAGGTCCTTCTGCAGTTGTACAGGGCCCTGGTGAGACCACACCTGGAGTATTGTGTGCAGTTTTGGTCCCCTAATTTGAGGAAGGACATTCTTGCTATTGAGGGAGCCCAGCGTAGGTTCACCAGGTTAATTCCCGGGATGGCGGGACTGTCATACGCTGAGAGAATGGAGCGGCTGGGCTTGTACACTCTGGAGTTTAGAAGGATGAGAGGGGATCTTATTGAAACACATAACATTGTTAAGGGTTTGGACACGCTAGAGGCAGGAAACATGTTCCCGATGTTGGGGGAGTCCAGAACCAGGGGCCACACACACACAGTTTAAGAATAAGGGGTCGGCCATTTAGAACGGAGACGAGGAAACACTTTTTCTCACAGAGAGTGGTGAGTCTGTGGAATTCTCTGCCTCAGAGGGCGGTGGAGGCCGGTTCTCTGGATGCACGTTCAAGAGAGAGCTAGATAGGGCTCTTAAATATAGCGGAGTCAGGGGATGTGGGGAGAAGGCAGGAACGGGGAACTGATTGGGGATGATCAGCCGTGATCACATTGAATGGCGGTGCTGGCTCGAAGGGCCGAATGGCCTCTACTCTTGCACCTGTTGTCTGTTGTGTTAAAGATGGAACTGCAGATGCTGGAGAATCGAGGGTTTACACACAAGGCTGGAGAAACTCAGCGGGTGCAGCAGCATCTAAGGAGCGAAGGAGATAGGCGACGTTTCGGGTCGAGACCCTTCTTCAGACTGGTCAGGGATCAGGGAAACGAGAGATATAGACGGTGATGTGGAGAGATAAAGAACAGTGAATGAAAGATATGCAAAAAAGTATCGATGATAAAGGGAACAGGCCGTTGTAAGCTGTTTGTAGTGTGGAAATGAGACTTGGGTGGGGGAGAGATAGAGAGAGAGGGAATGCCAGGGCCCGAGGGCTGAGGGAGAGGTGGGAAGGGGAGGAGGCAGCCAGGGTTAACAGAATTGAGAAAATTCAATGTTTAAGCCCAGAGGATGCAGACTCCCCAAGCGGAATATGAGGTGCTGTTCCTCCAACTTGCGGTGTTGCTCACTCTGGCCGTGGAGGAGGCCCAGGACCGAGAGGTCGGATACGGATACGGAACGGGAGGGGGAGTTGAAGTGCTGAGCCACCGGGAGGTCGGGTTGGTTATTGCGGACCGAGCGGAGGTGTTCGGCGAAACGATCGCCTAGCCTCCGCTTGGTCTCACCGATGTAGATCAGCCGGCATCTGGAGCAGCGGATGCAGTAGATGAGGTTGGAGGAGGTGCAGGTGAACCTCTGTCGGACCTGGAAGGACTGCTTGGGTCCCTGAAAGGAGTGGAGGGGACCACAGTTGTCTTCCAGTAGAAGCAAATGCTGTTGGATAAGTGGTGAAGCATTGCCCTCCAGTGGTCACTGCCACAGGGAACATTCTCGATAAGGTTTTGGGGTCGGGAACAACTGCAAACGCTGGTTTATACCGAAGAAATGTTGCCGGGACTAGAGGGTGTGAGCTACAGGGAGAGGTTGAGCAGGCCGGGTCTCTGTTCCATCGAGCGCAGGAGGATGAGGGGCGATCTCATGGAGGTGGATAAAATCAGCAGTGTTTTAGTCTCCTAATTTGAAACATAGAAACATGGAAAATAGGTGCAGGAGGAGGCCATTCACAGTGATACAGTGTGGAAACAGGCCCTTCGGCCCAACTTGCCCACACTAGCCCAACATGCCCCATCTACACTAGTCCCACCCCGACCAACACGCCCCGTCTACACTAGTCCCACCCCGACCAACATGCCCCATCTACACTAGTCCCACCCCGACCAACACGCCCCGTCTACACTAGTCCCACCCCGACCAACATGCCCCGTCTACACTAGTCCCACCCCGACCAACATGCCCCATCTACACTAGTCCCACCCCGACCAACACGCCCCGTCTACACTAGTCCCACCCCGACCAACATGCCCCATCTACACTAGTCCCACCCCGACCAACACGCCCCGTCTACACTAGTCCCACCCCGACCAACATGCCCCATCTACACTAGTCCCACCCCGACCAACATGCCCCATCTACACTAGTCCCACCCCGACCAACATGCCCCATCTATACCAGTCCCACCCCGACCAACACGCCCCATCTACACTAGTCCCACCCCGACCAACATGCCCCATCTATACCAGTCCCACCCCGACCAACATGCCCCATCTACACTAGTCCCACCCCGACCAACATGCCCCATCTACACCAGTCCCACCCCGACCAACACGCCCCGTCTACACTAGTCCCACCCCGACCAACATGCCCCATCTACACCAGTCCCACCCCGACCAACATGCCCCATCTACACTAGTCCCACCCCGACCAACATGCCCCATCTACACTAGTCCCACCCCACAGACCAACATGCCTCGTCTACACTAGTCCCACCCTGACCAACATGCCCCATCTACACTAGTCCCACCCCGACCAACATGCCCCATCTACACTAGTCCCACCCTGACCAACATGCCCCGTCTACACTAGTCCCACCCCGACCAACATGCCCCATCTACACTAGTCCCACCTGCCCGCATTTGGTCCATATCCCTCCAAACCTGTCCTATCCATGTACCTGCCTAACTGTTTCTTAAACGTTGGGATAGTCCCAGCCTCAACTACCTCCTCCGCAAGCTCGTTCCACACACCCACCACACTCTGTGTGGAAAAGTTGCCCCTCAGATTCCTATTAAATCTTTTCCCCTTCACCTTGAACCCGTGTCCTCTGGTCCTCGACTCCCCTACTCTGGGCAAGAGACTCTGCCCGATCTATTCATAGGAACATAGAAACTTAATAACTAGGTGCAGGAGGAGGCCATTCGGCCCTTCGAGCCAGCACCGCCATTCATTGTGATCATGGCTGATCGTCCCCAATCAATAACCCGTGCCTGCCTTCTCCCCATATCCCCCTGACTCCACCAGCCCCTAGAGCTCTATCTAACTCTCTCTTAAATCCATCCAGTGACTTGGCCTCCACTGCCCTCTGTGGCAGGGAATTCCACAAATTCACAACTCTCTGGGTGAAAAAGTTTTTTCTCACCTCAGTCTTAAATGACCTCCCCTTTATTCTAAGACTGTGCGTGGCCCCTGGTTCTGGACTCGCCCAACATTGGGAACATTTTTCCTGCATCTAGCTTGTCCAGTCCTTTTATAATTTTATATGTTTCTATAAGATCCCCCCCCTCATCCTTCTAAACTCCAGTGAATACAAGCCTAGTCTTTTCAATCTTTCCTCATATGACAGTCCCGCCATCCCAGGGGTCAATCTGGTGAACCTACGCTGCACTGCCTCAATCACAAGGATGTCCTTCCTCAAATTAGGAGACCAAAACTGCACACAACACTCCAGATGTGAGCTCGCCTCTATTCTAACGAAAGGCCTCTGCAGCAGAGGGTTAAATCGATCTCCTAAATATCTTTACTTCAACTTTGCCAAGTCATTCTGTTACTCTAATGACTAGGAAAGATAATGGGCTGGCAATTAGTCCAGCCATTACGTCTCGCAGTAAGATGTTCCATCTTTGTGCCTTGTGAAGGTCAGGAACCAGACAGATTCTGCCAGACACTGGCTCTTCTGAAACAGTGGCAGCTGAATGCTTCACAACAGGAACTAACCCTTCAGCCCATCAAGCCTGTGCCAGTATTGCATCGGGCTGCGGGCACAAGAAGCTGGGGCAGGGTGAGAAGGAACGGGTGACGTTTCGGGTCGAGACCCTTCGTCGGGCTGAAGGAACGTCGCCCATTCCCGTCCCGCTGAGTTACCCCAGCTGTTTTGTGTCTATCCTCGGTTTAAAAGATAGCGGAGTCAGGGGGGTACGGGGAGAGGGCAGGAACGGGGCACGGATTTGGGATGATCAGCCGTGATCACAGCAAAACATAGAAGATTGTTGAGGGTTTGGACACGCTAGAGGCAGGAAACATGTTCCCGATGTTGGGGGAGTCCAGAACCAGGGGCCACAGAGGGAGTTTAGAAGGATGAGAGGGGATCTCATTGAAACATATAAGATTATTAAGGGTTTGGACACGCTAGAGGCAGGAAACATGTTCCCGATGTTGGGGGAGTCCAGAACCAGGGGCCACACACACACACACACACACAGTTTAAGAATAAGGGGTCGGCCATTTAGAACGGAGACGAGGAAACGCTTTTTCTCACAGAGAGTGGTGAGTCTGTGGAATTCTCTGCCTCAGAGGGCGGTGGAGGCCGGTTCTCTGGACGCACGTTCAAGAGAGAGCTAGGTAGGGCTCTTAAAGATAGCGGAGTCAGGGGATATGGGGAGAAGGCAGGAACGGGGAACTGATTGGGGACGATCAGCCGTGATCACGTTGAATGGCGGTGCTGGCCGGAAGGGCCGAATGGCCTCTACTCCTGCACCTATTGTCTAAACCAGCATCTGCAGTCCCTTCTTACACATCGTGCCAGCCTGATCGCTTGCTCCACTTTATTCTAAGACTGTGCGTGGCCCCTGGTTCTGGACTCGCCCAACATTGGGAACATTTTTCCTGCATCTAGCTTGTCCAGTCCTTTTATAATTTTATATGTTTCTATAAGATCCCCCCCCTCATCCTTCTAAACTCCAGTGAATACAAGCCTAGTCTTTTCAATCTTTCCTCACATGACAGTCCCGCCATCCCAGGGATCGATCTGGTGAACCTACGCTGCACTGCCTCAATCACAAGGATGTCCGTTGTTCCCAATGTTGGGGCAAGTCCAGAACCAGGGGCCACGCACAGTCTTAGCATAAAGGGGAGGTCATTTAAGACTGAGGTGAGGAGAAACATTTCCACCCAGAGAGTTGTGTGAATCTGTGGAATTCCCTGCCGCAGAGGGCAGTGGAGGCCAAGTCACTGGATGGATTTAAGAGAGAGTTAGATAGAGCTCTAGGGGCTGGTGGAGTCGAGGGATATGGGGAGAAGGCAGGCACGGGTTATTGATTGGGGGCCGATCAGCCACGATGGCGGTGAATGGCGGTGCTGGCTCGAAGGAAGGGCCGAATGGCCTCTACTCCTGCACCTGTTGTCTGTGTTTCCATGTTTCTAAGAGAGGAAAAAAAATGAAACTACAATAATAGAGAGGGGGGGTTGACCAAAAACCTAATTTTGTAGATAGATCTGTAGATTATGGAATGTCATTAGTCATCCAGTCCTGGATTTAAGTTTCCACGACGGACCCATTTACCCTTTTAGAAAATCTATAAGTGGAGGCCATATTCTAGCAAGTAGTTCTAATTTGTCAATTAAGACCAATCTAATTTTTTCCAAGTCTAAGGCCTCAGACATTTCCGTAATCCGCATTTTAATTGTGGGTTTTTCCAAAAACAGTGGAGGTTCTAGAACATTCCGCATCGTAAGGACCTGAGTGTTTACGTCTCCGAAGCAGAGTTGACCAGCTGACTTCTGATTGATGAAGTTATTGTGAGACAGGGTTTTAAGAGAGGGTCTGTTAGTCATGTCCCCCTGGGTTCCATAATGTGTTTTTCCCATCAACCATCTTTCAGATAATTCTCCAAGTAACATTTGGAAGAATGTTAGATAAGTCAGACTGCAAATGTCAAAGTCAAGACAAGACTCCTGTCCTTCCTCAGATGGATTCAAGATTGAAGATTCCCTCTGGAAGGCGACTCCGGACTGTCAAAGCTGCCACAGCCGGACATAAACACAGTTTTTATCCACGTGTAGTTGTAACCATATAACAATTACAGCACGGAAACAGGCCCTTCCAGTCCGTGCCGACCATTTATTTCCCCCTAGTCCCATCTACCTGCACTCAGACCATACCCCTCCATTCCCTTCCCGTCCATATACCTATCCACTTTACTTTTAAATGTTAAAAATCGATCCTGCCTCCACCACTTCTGCAGGAAGATCATTCCACACAGCCACCACTCTCTGAGTAAAGAAGTTCCCCCTCATGTTACCCCTAAACTTCTGTCCCTTAATTCTCATGTCATGCCCTCTTGTTTGAATCTTCCCTACCCTCAATGGGAAAAGCTTATCCACGTCAACTCTGTCTATCCCTTTCATCATTTTAAAGACCTCAATCAAGTCCCCCCTTAACCTTCTGCGCTCCAAAGAATAAAGACCTAACTTGTTCAACCTTTCTCTGTAACTTAGTTGCTGGAACCCAGGCAACATTCTAGTAAATCTCCTCTGTACTCTCTCTATTTTGTTGACATCCTTCCTATAATTAGGCGACCAAAATTGTACACCATACTCCAGAATTGGTCTCACCAATGCCTTGTACAATTTTAACATTACTTCCCTACTCCTATATTCAATGCTCTGATTTATAAAGGCCAGCACACCAAAAGCTTTCTTTACCACCCTATCTACATGCGATTCCACCTTCAGGGAACTATGCACAGTTATTCCTAGATCCCTCTGTTCCACAGCATTCCTCAATTCCCTACCAGTAGTTGCTCTACTCAACAGCCACAAATCTGTAGCCTCCCTTTGGTCTGGCATTGTGTTGGTTCACTCGCTGGATCAACGGTCTTTTATCATTAATGTCTTATTAGTATTAATGTTTAATGTTTTCTGAGTCATTCGTAACTGTCACGGCATTGGGGGTTCAGTATTGATGTGGATAGACAACTGGCTGGCAGACAGGAAGCAAAGGGTAGGAGTGAACGGGTCGTTTTCCGAATGGCAGGCAGTGACTAGTGGGGTGCCGCAAGGCTCAGTGCTGGGACCCCAGCTATTTACAATATATATTAATGATCTGGATGAGGGAATTGAAGGCAACATCTCCAAGTTTGCGGATGACACTAAGCTGGGAGGCAGTGTTAGCTGTGAGGAGGATGCTAGGAGGCTGCAAGGTGACTTGGATAGGCTGGGTGAGTGGGCAAATGCATGGCAGATGCAGTATAATGTGGACAAATGTGAGGTTATCCACTTTGGTGGCAAAAACAGGAAAGCAGACTATTATCTAAATGGTGGCCGATTAGGAAAAGGGGAGATGCAACGAGACCTGGGTGTCATGGTACACCAGTCATTGAAAGTAGGCATGCAGGTGCAGCAGGCAGTGAAGAAAGCCAATGGTATGTTAGCATTCATAGCGAAAGGATTTGAGTATAGGAGCAGGGAGGTTCTACTGCAGTTGTACAGGGCCTTGGTGAGGCCACACCTGGAGTATTGCGTACAGTTTTGGTCTCCTAATCTGAGGAAAGACATTCTTGCCATAGAGGGGGTACAGAGAAGGTTGACCAGACTGATTCCTGGGATGGCAGGACTTCCATATGAAGAAAGACTGGATAGACTCGGCTTGTACTCGCTGGAATTTAGAAGATTGAGGGGGGATCTTACAGAAACTTACAAAATTCTTAAGGGGTTGGACAGGCTAGATGCAGGAAGATTGTTCCCGATGTTGGGGAGTCCAGGACAAGGGGTCACAGTTTAAGGATAAGGGGGAAGTCTTTTAGGACCGAGATGAGAATTTTTTTTCACACAGAGAGTGGTGAATCTGTGGAATTCTCTGCCACAGAAGGTAGTTGAGGCCAGTTCATTGGCTATATTTAAGAGGGAGTTAGATGTGGCCCTTGTGGCTAAAGGGATCAGGGGGTATGGAGAGAAGGCAGGTACGGGATACTGAGTTGGATGATCAGCCATGATCACATTGAATGGCGGTGCAGGCTGGAAGGGCTGAATGGCCTCTACTCCTGCACCTATTGTCTATGTTTCTATGTTTCTGGGACCCAGGTGGCCTTAGTAGAGCCAGCCGGCGTTGTGCAGAGCAGCTCTTGGGCTTGTGTGGCAAAGGGGTGCCGTGACTATAGGAGGAGACAAAGGCCTCCTCCACGAGCAACTCATGCCCTTACCTCATCTGCAAACCGCTAGAAGCCAGGACCAGCACTGCTCACCTGGTGCAGGTAAAGGACACCCCGAACCCTAGGACCAGCACTGCTCACCTGGTGCAGGTAAAGGACACCCCGAACCCCAGGACCAGCACTGCTCACCTGGTGCAGGTAAAGGACTCCCAAACCCCAGGACCAGCACTGCTCACCTGGTGCAGGTAAAGGACACCCCGAACCCTAGGACCAGCACTGCTCACCTGGTGCAGGTAAAGGACACCCCGAACCCTAGGACCAGCACTGCTCACCTTGCACAGTTAAAGGACACCCCAAACCCTAGGACCAGCACTGCTCACCTGGCACAGGTAAAGGACACCCCGAACCCTAGGACCAGCACTGCTCACCTTGCACAGTTAAAGGACACCCCGAACCCTAGGACCAGCACTGCTCACCTGGCACAGGTAAAGGACACCCCGAACCCTAGGACCAGCACTGCTCACCTGGCACAGGTAAAGGACGCCTCAGGACCAGCACTGCTCACCTGGCACAGGTAAAGGACGTCCCACACCCCGGGACCAGCTCTGCTCACCTGGCACAGGTAAAGGACACCCCGAACCCTAGGACCAGCACTGCTCACCTGGCACAGGTAAAGGACACCCCGAACCCTAGGACCAGCACTGCTCACCTGGCACAGGTAAAGGACACCCCGAACCCTAGGACCAGCACTGCTCACCTGGCACAGGTAAAGGACACCCCGAACCCTAGGACCCGCACTGCTCACCTGGCACAGGTAAAGGACACCCCGAACCCTAGGACCAGCACTGCTCACCTGGCACAGGTAAAGGACACCCCGAACCCTAGGACCAGCACTGCTCACCTGGCACAGGTAAAGGACACCCCGAACCCTAGGACCCGCACTGCTCACCTGGCACAGGTAAAGGACACCCCGAACCCTAGGACCAGCACTGCTCACCTGGTGCAGGTAAAGGACTCCCGAACCCTAGGACCCGCACTGCTCACCTGGCACAGGTAAAGGACACCCCGAACCCTAGGACCAGCACTGCTCACCTGGCACAGGTAAAGGACACCCCGAACCCTGTGACCAGAACTGCTCACCTGGCACAAGTAAAGGACACCCCAAACCCTAGGACCAGCACTGCTCACCTGGCACAGGTAAAGGACACCCCGAACCCTAGGACCAGCACTGCTCACCTGGCACAGGTAAAGGACACCCCGAACCCTAGGACCAGCACTGCTCACCTGGCACAGGTAAAGGACTCCCCGAACCCTAGGACCAGCACTGCTCACCTGGCACAGGTAAAGGACACCCCGAACCCTAGGACCAGCACTGCTCACCTGGCACAGGTAAAGGACACCCCGAACCCTAAGACCAGCACTGCTCACCTGGCACAGGTAAAGGACACCCCGAACCCTAGGACCAGCACTGCTCACCTGGTGCAGGTAAAGGACTCCCGAACCCTAGGACCAGCACTGCTCACCTTGCACAGGTAAAGGACACCCCGAACCCTAGGACCAGCACTGCTCACCTGGCACAGGTAAAGGACACCCCGAACCCTAGGACCAGCACTGCTCACCTTGCACAGGTAAAGGACACCCTGAACCCTAGGACCAGCACTGCTCACCTGGCACAGGTAAAGGACATCCCCGAACCCTAGGACCAGCACTGCTCACCTTGCACAGTTAAAGGACACCCCGAACCCTAGGACCAGCACTGCTCACCTGGCACAGGTAAAGGACTCCCCGAACCCTAGGACCAGCACTGCTCACCTTGCACAGTTAAAGGACACCCCGAACCCTAGGACCAGCACTGCTCACCTGGCACAGGTAAAGGACACCCCGAACCCTAGGACCAGCACTGCTCACCTGGCACAGGTAAAGGACGCCTCAGGACCAGCACTGCTCACCTGGCACAGGTAAAGGACGTCCCACACCCCGGGACCAGCTCTGCTCACCTGGCACAGGTAAAGGACTCCCCGAACCCTAGGACCAGCACTGCTCACCTGGCACAGGTAAAGGACACCCCGAACCCTAGGACCAGCACTGCTCACCTTGCACAGTTAAAGGACACCCCGAACCCTAGGACCAGCACTGCTCACCTGGCACAGGTAAAGGACACCCCGAACCCTAGGACCAGCACTGCTCACCTGGCACAGGTAAAGGACACCCCGAACCCTAGGACCAGCACTGCTCACCTGGCACAGGTAAAGGACGCCTCAGGACCAGCACTGCTCACCTGGCGCAGGTAATTATGACAGGGCAGGGTTTTAACATTCTCCGATTCAATCTGCATTCTCTTCTTAGCGTCCAAGGCATCTAGTCTCATAATCTATAACTCTATACTTTTGTATCTATTCTCAACATATCTGTAGTCCTTAATCAGATAACAAACCTTTTATTTCTGCTGTGGGTCCACAAAAGGCTGGAGAAACTCAGCGGGTGCAGCAGCATCTAAGGAGCGAAGGAGATAGGCGACGTTTCGGGTCGAGACCCTTCTTCAGACTGGTCAGGGATCAGGGAAACGAGAGATATAGACGGTGATGTGGAGAGATAAATAACAGTGAATGAAAGATATGCAAAAAAGTATCGATGATGAAGGAAACAGGCCGTTGTAAGCTGTTTGTAGTGTGAAAATGGGACTTGGGTGGGGGAGGGATAGAGAGAGAGGGAATGCCAGGGCCCGAGGGCTGAGGGAGAGGTGGGAAGGGGAGGGGGCAGTCTGGGTTAACAGAATCGAGAAAATTCAATGTTTAATCCCAGGGGATGCAGACTCCCCAAGCGGAATACGAGGTGCTGTTCCTCCAACTTGCGGTGTTGCTCACTCTGGCCGTGGAGGAGGCCCAGGACCGAGAGGTCGGATACGGATACGGAGTGGGAGGGGGAGTTGAAGTGCTGAGCCACCGGGAGGTCGGGTTGGTTATTGCGGACCGAGCGGAGGTGTTCGGCGAAACGATCGCCCAGCCTCCGCTTGGTCTCACCGATGTAGATCAGCTGGCATCTGGAGCAACGGATGCAGTAGATGAGGTTGGAGGAGGTGCAGGTGAACCTCTGTCGGACTTGGAATGACTGCTTGGGTCCCTGAAAGGAGTGGAGGGGGGAGGTGAAGGGACAAGTGTAGCATCTCTTGCGGTTGCAAGGGAAAGTGCCCGGGGAAGGGGTGGAGCGGGAGGGAAGGGAAGAATTGACGAGGGAGTTGCGGAGGGAGCGGTCTTTGCGGAAGGCAGACAGGGGGGGGGGAGATGGGAAGATGTGGCGAGTGGAGGGGTCACGTTGGAGGTGGCGAAACTGGCGGAGGACTATCTGTTGTATGCGCCGGCTGGTGGGGTGAAAGGTGAGGACCAGGGGGGACTGCTGTTCTGCCGCAGATCTGTAGCATCTGAAGAAGGGTCTCGACCCGAAACGTCGCCTATTTCCTTCGCTCCACAGGCGCCGCCTCGCCCATCTGAGTTTCTCCAGCATTTCTGTGTCGAGCTTCAGTCTGGGGGGGGGGGGGGGGAGAGATCGCAACCTTCACGGGTTTGGCCCGCCCCTGTTTCGACTAATGCAATCGACTCGACAACGTGCACAAACGGAAGGTCAAGTACCCTGAACACCCTGAACCCTCACCCTGAACACCGGCGTCCCACAGGGCTGTGTGCTGAGCCCCCTCCTCTACTCCCTCTTCACCTATGACTGCACACCTGTACATGGTACTAACACCATCATCAAGTATGCAGATGATACAACGGTGATTGGCCTCATCAGCAACAACGATGAGTCGGCCTACAGGGAGGAGGCCCAGCACTTAGCAGCATGGTGCGCTGACAACAACCTGGCCCTTAACTCCAAGAAGACCAAGGAGCTCATTGTAGACTTCAGGAAGTCCAGGGGCGGCACGCACACCCCCATCCACATTAACGGTACGGAGGTGGAACGTGTTTCTAGCTTCAGGTTCCTGGGAGTCAACCTCTCCGACGACCTCTCTTGGACCCACAATACCTCAACTCTGATCAAGAAGGCTCACCAGCGTCTCTTCTTCCTGAGGAGACTGAAGAAGGTCCATCTGTCTCCTCAGATCCTGGTGAACTTCTACCGCTGCACCATCGAGAGCATCCTTACCAACTGCATCACAGTTTGGTATGGCAACTGCTGTGTCTCCGACCGGAAGGCATTGCAGAGGGTGGTGAAAATTGCCCAACGCATCACCGGTTCCTCGCTCCCCTCCATTGAGTCTGTCCAAAGCAAGCGTTGTCTGCGGAGGGAGGGCGCTCAGCATCGCCAAGGACCTCTCTCACCCCAACCATGGACTGTTTGCCCACCTACCATCCGGGAGGCGCTACAGGTCTCTCCGTTGCCGAACCAGCAGGTCCAGGAACAGCTTCTTTCTGGCGGCTGTCACGCTACTCAACAACGTACCTCGGTGACTGCCAATCACCCCCCCCCCCCGGACACTTATTATTATTTATTCAAATCATTTGCTGTGTCGCTCTTCCAGGGAGATGCTAAATGCATTTCGTTGTCTCTGTACTGTACACTGACAATGACAATTAACATTGAATCTGAATCTGAACGGGTTGTCCCACAACTTTGGGCCACGCATGCTTCAGCCGGCTTGAAGACCGAGTCTGGCTTCAGTCTCACAATCTATAACCCCCCCCCCC
>CAUPSL010001467.1:0-7500 GCA_963514005.1 Raja brachyura
GGGGGGGGAAGCTTCACGCTGTGTGACTACGAGAGAACGTCGGCACAAATAAATGTTCTGGAAGCCGCTGTGACCGTTGTCGATGTCCCCGTGCGATTCCGGCCGCGGTTGCGATCTGTTCGGACGCGTAACTGGACGGAAGAAGCGTCTCGACCCGAGACCTCGCCCGTCCCGCTGCCCCCTCGCCGGCTGCCATGAATGTCCGGGACCAGAGTGTCCGGGCTCGAGTGTTGACGTCAACGGGAGCGTGAAACAGAGACCCCACACGTGGCTGCTGGTCTTCACACAGTTTATTCAACACTTGTGGGGGGGGGGGAGACAGACAGCTACAGCGGGTGGGGGGGGGGAAATCTTCCTCACGGTCCCACGCACGGGACACGGATACAAACCTCGTGGGAAACATGCACACGCGTGGGGAGGGGGGGACACACACACACACATTGAACGCCTTCGTCGGTGCAACTGGGAACCTCTTCCCCCTCTATGGAGAGAGTTGGTGCCCCCTCTCCCCCCCCCCGGGGAAATTTGGTGCAACGAAGAAGCCCCTCCCCCCCAGGGAGAGAGATGGTGCAACCGGTGAACCCCTCCCCCTCTTTGGGGGTATTCGGTGAACCCGCGAACCCCCTTTTCCCCCGGGGAGGGGGGGGGAGGGTGAGGGGGGGGGCGACGCCAGGCACGACTAGACGAGCGACGTGTACTCGATGGGCACCAGGCCCGAGGCGTCGCCGCGGCGACAGCGGATCCAGACATCGTCAACGGAGCCCAGAACCTCCAGCGTCTCCCCTCGCTCGAACCCCAACTCCCCCGGGGAGGCCGGGCAGCGGGAACAGAGGGCGCGAACACTCCTGGGGGGGGGAGAGAGGGGAGGGGAGAGAGGGGGGGGAGAGAGGGGAGGGGGGGAGAGGGGAGGGGGGGAGAGGGGAGGGGGGGAGAGGGGGGGGAGAGAGAGGGGAGGGGGAGGGAGTGGGGAGGGGGGAGAGGGGCGGGAGGGGGAGGGGGGAGAGGGGAGGGGAGGGAGAGAGGGGAGGGGGGAGATAGTGGCGGGGGGAGTGGGGGTTAATGGGGGAAGGGAAGAGAACACATCAGCAAGGGGAGAGAGAAACAGACATGGACCCAGAACCCACACTCTCCCCCATCCTCCCCTCCCGCTTGTCTCCAAACCCCCCCCCCCCCCCTGTACCCCGCTATCTCTGGGGCAGTGGGGGGGGGGGGGGAATGTTCCTCGATGCCTCCCCAGCCTGGATCGACCGACGAATGAATAACGGCCCCACTCCAGATTGGACCTGAGGCCATTCGGCCCAGCCAGTCCCTGCTATAAACTACCCCGCACTAAACTGAATGATGGACTACATTAGACTGGGTTTTACATCAAACGAACCCCGTGAGAATACATGAAACAATATAGAACATTAAATTACACACTCCACGAACCTAGAGAGATACAGCGCGGAAACAGGCCCTTCGGCCCAACTTGCCCATGTTGACCAACCTGCCCCATCTACACTAGTCATAGAGAGACACAGTGTGGAAACAGGCCCTTCGGCCCAACTTGCCCACACCGGCCAACATGCCCCATCTACACTCGTCCCACCTCCCCACATTTGGTCCATATGACATTCTAAAAAATTCTAAAAAAAAACACTACATTAGAAACTGCACGACATGAAACTGTGCTAAACTGGGCTCCACACTCCACTAAACATTTATTTTCCCCTAGTCCCATCTACCTGCACTCAGACCATACCCCTCCATTCCCTTCCCGTCCATATACCTGTCCACTTTACTTTTAAATGTTAAAATCGATCCTGCCTCCACCACTTCTGCTGGAAGATCATTCCACACAGCCACCACTCTCTGAGTAAAGAAGTTCCCCCTCATGTTACCCCTAAACTTCTGTCCCTTAATTCTCATGTCATGCCCTCTTGTTTGAATCTTCCCTACCCTCAATGGGAAAAGCTTATCCACGTCAACTCTGTCTATCCCTTTCATCATTTTAACGACCTCAATCAAGTCCCCCCTTAACCTTCTGCGCTCCAAAGAATAAAGACCTAACTTGTTCAACCTTTCTCTGTAACTTAGTTGCTGGAACCCAGGCAACATTCTAGTAAATCTCCTCTGTACTCTCTCTATTTTGTTGACATCCTTCCTATAATTAGGCGACCAAAATTGTACACCATACTCCAGAATTGGTCTTACCAATGCCTTGTACAATTTTAACATTACTTCCCTACTCCTATATTCAATGCTCTGATTTATAAAGGCCAGCACACCCAAAGCTTTCTTTACCACCCTATCTACATGCGATTCCACCTTCAGGGAACTATGCACAGTTATTCCTAGATCCCTCTGTTCCACAGCATTCCTCAATTCCCTACCATTTACCATGTACGTCCTATTTTGATTTGTCCTGCCAAGATGTAGCACCTCACACTTATCAGCATTAAACTCCATCTGCCATCTTTCAGCCCACTCTTCCAAATGGCCCAAATCTCTCTGTAGACTTTGAAAATCTACTTCATTATCCACAGCACCACCTATCTTAGTATCATCTGCATACTGACTTATCCAATTTTCCAGATCATTGATGTACATGACAAACAACAGTGGACCCAACACAGATCCCTGAGGTACCCCACTGGTCACCGGCTTCCACCCTGACAAACAGCCATCCACCATTACTCTCTGGCATCTCCCATTCAGCCACTGTTGAATCCATCTTGCTACTCCGCCATTAACACCCAAAGATTGAACCTTCTTAACCAACCTTCCATGGGGAACCTTGTCAAAGGCCTTACTGAAATCCATATAGACAACATCCACTGCTTTACCCTCATCAATTTCCCTAGTAACCTCTTCAAAAAATTCAAGAAGGTTTGTCAAACATGACCTTCCAGGCACAAATCCACGTTGACTGTTCTTGATCAGACCCTGTGAATGGCCTCCCCCTCCACCTCCCTCAGGGGTGACCCCGACCGACGCTGCCTACCTGTGGGTGGGGTGGGGTGGGGCAGCCAATCTGGCCGCTGGTGCAGGCTCCGGCCCCAATCTGACCGTTGGGACTGGCGATCTCCACAGGTGCTCGAAGTCCATCTTCAGCCAATCTGAGGGCAGCCTGTGAGGTGGTGGGGTGGGGAGAGAGGGGGGGTCTGTCCAGTGTACGTCGCCCCCACTTCGCCCCATCCGCCCCCTTCCCCCCCACTCTCTTCCCCCCTCCCTCTGCGCCCCAAAGACCCCCCTCCCCCTCCGTCTGCAGCCAGCCCCTCCCCCCTCTGTCCACCCCCCCCTGACCTCACCCCACACCCCTCCCCCCCCCACATGCCCCCCCCGTCTGTCCGCCCACCCCCCCCAAACCCTTGCCCCTCCCCCCACACTCCAAACAAACCCACCCCCCCTCACAACCCTCACCCCGACATTTCGAGGGGGAAATGGGGCGCGGGGGCAGGGAGGGTCTACGGGAGGTTTCGGGGTACGCCCCCCCCCCCACTGTGCTGAGAGGAGGGAGGAAGATGGGGGAGAGGGGGTAAGAGGGGGTTCGGGGGTTCAATGGAGGGGAGGAGAGGAGGGAGGGGGTTCTAGGGGTATGCGCCCCCCTCCCTACCCCACCCCCTTACCTGCTCCTCCCCCCCCGGGGGTCCCGCGCCCCGAACAGCGTCGCCAGGGGGGGCCGTTTCCAACGCCCGGTCGTCACGGCGACCGCGGGTGTCCGTTCGTCGTCGTGGTCGTCGCGGCAACTCCGGCCTAGTCGGTCCCACCAGCCCTGGGGGGCCCCCTCCCCCTCGACGCTCCCCCCCTCCCCCTCCCCCTCCCCCGCCGGGCCAGCACGGGGGGGAGTGCGGGGGAGGTCACCCCCCCTCTCTGCCCCCCCTCCCCCGAGGAGGGGCCGGAGGTGGAAGGGGAGCGCGGAGAGGGGCTGCAGGGAGAGCAGGAGCTCGTCAAACATCCGGCTGTGGGGGGGGGCTCCGGACAGGCGGAGGAAGGAAGAGGGGGCGTAGTGTGTGGCCAGGACATCTGTGGGGGGGGGGGGGGGGGAGAGAGGGAGGGAGAGAGGGGGAGAGAAGGTCAGTGTTTTTTCCCAACGCACGGTTTTCCCGCGCTCCCGCCCCCCCCACCCCCCCGCCGCCGCCGCCGCCGCCGCTACCTGTAGCTCTCACCTGTACAGGTGTGCAGGAACGCAAGCCAGACATCGAGCAGCTTCAAACTGGGGGGAGAGAAGAGAGGGGTGTGAGTGTGTGTGTGTGCGTGTGTGTGTGTGTGTGTGTGTGTGCGTGTGTGTGTGTGTGTGTCTGTGTGTGCGTGTGTGTGTGTGTGTGTCTGTGTGTGCGTGTGTGTGCGTGTGTGTCTGTGTGTGCGTGCGTGTGTGTGCGTGCGTGCGTGTGCGTGTGTGTGTGTGTGTGTGTGCGTGTGTGTGCGTGCGTGTGCGTGTGTGTGCGTGCGTGTGTGTGTGTGTGTGTGTGTGTGTGTGTGTGTGTGTGTGTGCGTGTGTGTGTGTGTGTGCGTGTGTGCGTGTGCGTGTGTGCGTGTGTGTGTGTGCGTGTGTGTGTGTGTGTGTGTGTGCGTGCGTGCGTGTGCGTGTGCGTGCGTGTGCGTGCGTGCGTGCGCGCCAAATTACTTGAGCAAGGTGAAGATGAATGCGTCGAGCTTGTTGTGGGGTCCGTTGAGCTGGGAGACTCGGTCTAGACGACGATACACGGCGCAGACGTCTCCCCGGGACCCGTCTGGGGAGAGGACAGACACATCTGACAATCCCAGCCCCCACCCACACACAGGGGGGGAGGAGGGGGAAGGGAGATGCATGGGTTGAGGGTCAAGGGTTCGGGGCCAGGGGTCGCGGGGGGTCAGGGGTCAATAGACAATAGGTGCAGGAGTAGAGGCCATTCAGCCCTTCGAGCCAGCACCGCCATTCAATGTGATCACGGCTGATCATCCCCAATCAGTTCCCCGTTCCTGCCTTCTCCCCATATCCCCTGTCTCCGCTATCTTTAAGAGCCCTATCTAGCTCTCTCTTGAAAGCATCCAGAGAACCGGCCTCCACCGCCCTCTGAGGCAGAGAATTCCACAGACTCACCACTCTCTGTGAGAAAAAGTGTTTCCTCGTCTCCATTCTAAATGGCTTACCCCTTATTCTTAAACTGTGTGTGTGTGGCCCCTGGTTCTGGACTCCCCCAACATCGGGAACATGTTTCCTGCCTCTAGCGTGTCCAAACCCTTAACAATCTTATATGTTTCAATGAGATCCCCTCTCATCCTTCTAAACTCCAGAGTGTACAAGCCCAGCCGCTCCATTCTCTCAGCATATGACAGTCCCGCCATCCCGGGAATTAACCTGGTGAACCTACGCTGGGCTCCCTCAATAGCAAGAATGTCCTTCCTCAAATTAGGGGACCAAAACTGCACACAATACTCCAGGTGTGGTCTCACCAGGGCCCTGTACAACTGCAGAAGGACCTCTTTGCTCCTGTACTCAACTCCTTTTGTTATAAAGGCCAACATGCCATTGGCTTTCTTCACTGCCTGCTGTACCTGCGTGCTTACTTTCATAGACTGATGTACAAGGACCCCCAGATCCCGTTGTACTTCCCCTTTTCCCAACTTTACGCCATTTAGATAGTAATCTGCCTTCCTGTTTTTGCCACCAAAGTGGATAACCTCACATTTATCCGCATTAAACTGCATCTGCCATGCATCTGCCCACTCCCCCAACCTGTCCAAGTCACCCTGCATTCTCATAGCATCCTCCTCACAGTTCACACTGCCACCCAGCTTTGTGTCGTCTGCAAATTTGCTAATGTTACTTTGAATCCCTTCATCCAAATCATTGATGTATATTGTAAATAGCTGCGGCCCCAGCACCGAGCCTTGCGGTTCCCCACTAGTCACTGCCTGCCATTCTGAAAGGGACCCGTTAATCCCTACTCTTTGTTTCCTGTCTGCCAACCACTTCTCTATCCATGTCAGCACTCTACCCCCAATACCATGTGCCCTCATTTTGCCCTCGAATCCCCTATGTGGGACCTTATCAAATGCTTTCTGAAAGTCCAGGTACACTACATCCACTGGCTCTCCCTTGTCCATTTTCCTAGTTACATCTTCAAAAAATTCCAGAAGATTAGTCAAGCATGATTTCCCCTTTCGTAAATCCACGCTGACTCGGACCGATCCTGCTCCTGCTATCCAAATGTGCGGCTATCTCATCTTTTATAATTGACTCTAGCATCGTCCCCACCACCGATGTCAGGCCAACTGGTCTAGAATTCCCCGTATTCTCTCTCCCGCCTTTCTTAAAAAGTGGGATAACATTAGCTACCCTCCAATCCACAGGAACTGATCCTGAGTCTATGGAACATTGGAAAATGATCACCAATGCATCCACGATTTCTGGAGCCACTTCCTTACATACCCTGGGATGCAGACCATCAGGCCCTGGGGATTTATCTGCCTTCAGTCCCATCGGTCTACCCAACACCATTTCCTGCCAAATGTGGATTTCCTTCAGTTCCTCCGTCACCCCAGATCCTCTGGCCACTACTATATCAGTCCGTGCCGACCATTTATTTTCCCCTAGTCCCATCTACCTGCACTCAGACCATACCCCTCCATTCCCTTCCCGTCCATATACCTATCCACTTTACTTTTAAACGTTAAAATCGATCCTGCCTCCACCACTTCTGCTGGAAGATCATTCCACACAGCCACCACTCTCTGAGTAAAGAAGTTCCCCCTCATGTTACCCCTAAACTTCTGTCCCTTAATTCTCATGTCATGCCCTCTTGTTTGAATCTTCCCTACCCTCAATGGGAAAAGCTTATCCACGTCAACTCTGTCTATCCCTTTCATCATTTTAAAGACCTCAATCAAGTCCCCCCTTAACCTTCTGCGCTCCAAAGAATAAAGACCCAACTTGTTCAACCTTTCTCTGTAACTTAGTTGCTGGAACCCAGGCAACATTCTAGTAAATCTCCTCTGTACTCTCTCTATTTTGTTGACATCCTTCCTGTAATTCGGCGACCAAAATTGTACACCATACTCCAGAATTGGTCTCACCAATGCCTTGTGCAATTTTAACATTACTTCCCTACTCCTATATTCAATGCTCTGATTTATAAAGGCCAGCACACCAAAAGCTTTCTTTACCACCCTATCTACATGCGATTCCACCTTCAGGGAACTATGCACAGTTATTCCTAGATCCCTCTGCTCCACAGCATTCCTCAATTCCCTGCCATTTACCATGTACGTCCTGTTTTGATTTGAACTTTGGTCTTAACTAATTATTTCCTCTTCACATACCCAAAGAACTTTTACTGTCCTGCGTTATATTCTTGGCCAGCTCACCTTCGTACCTCATCCTTTCTCCCCGTATTGTCTTTTCGGTTATCTTCTCTTGCCCTTTAAACATGACCCAATCCTCTTGCTTCCCGCTCATCGTTGCGACGTTGTACACCTTCAGTTTAATTTCTATATCCGGCCCCGACGTCTCCCGGTCGTTCCTTACTCCCCTTG
>CAUPSL010001467.1:12500-13894 GCA_963514005.1 Raja brachyura
CCTCCTCACCCCTCATGTGTTGTGTATCGAGGGGGGGGTCTCTGGCGGGTGGGCGAGGGGGGGTCATGACCATCGTCCACCATTCCATGAGACGCTCCCCCCGCGGACAGCGTCTCCCCGACCCTGTGAACACACGGAACACGCGTGAGACACGCCAGGAACACGCAACCTCCGTCACACACGTGTGAGACAGTTAAACATGCATCTCACCAACATACAACATACATGCATCAGACACGTTACCAACATGTAACCAACACGGAGAGGGGGGAGGGGTTGGGGGTCAGAGAGTGGAAACAGGCCCTTCGGCCCAACTTGCCCACACCGGCCAACATGCCCCATCTACACTAGTCCCACCTGCCCGCGTTTGGTCCACATCCCTCCAAACCTGTCCTATCCATGTACCTGTCTAACTGTTTCTTAAACGTTGGGATAGTCCCAGCCTCAACTACCTCCTCCGGCAGCTCGTTCCATACACCCACCACCCTCTGTGTGGAAAAGTTACCCCTCAGATTCCCATTCAATCTTTCCCCCCTTGCAGTATAATGTGGATAAATGTGAGGTTATCCACTTTGGTGGCAAAAACAGGAAAACAGACTATTATCTAAATGGTGGCCGATTAGGAAAAGGGGAGATGCAACGAGACCTGGGTGTCATGGTACACCAGTCATTGAAAGTAGGCATGCAGGTGCAGCAGGCAGTGAAGAAAGCCAATGGTATGTTAGCATTCATAGCAAAAGGATTTGAGTATAGGAGCAGGGAGGTTCTACTGCAGTTGTACAGGGTCTTGGTGAGGCCACACCTGGAGTATTGCGTACAGTTCTGGTCTCCAAATCTGAGGAAGGACATTATTGCCATAGAGGGAGTGCAGCGAAGGTTCACCAGACTGATTCCTGGGATGTCAGGACTGTCTTATGAACAAAGACTGGATAGACTCGGTTTATACTCTCTAGAATTTAGGAGATTGAGAGGGGATCTTATAGAAACTTACAAGATTCTTAAGGGGTTGGACAGGCTAGATGCAGGAAGATTGTTCCTGATGTTGGGGAGGTCCAGGACAAGGGGTCACAGCTTAAGGATAAGGGGGAAATCCTTTAGGACCGAGATGAGAAGGACTTTTTTCACACAGAGAGTGGTGGGTCTCTGGAACTCTCTGCCACAGAGGGTAGTTGAGGCCAGTTCATTGGCTATATTTAAGAGGGAGTTAGATGTGGCCCTTGTGGCTAAAGGGATCAGGGGGTATGGAGAGAAGGCAGGTACGGGATACTGAGTTGGATGATCAGCCATGATCATATTGAATGGCGGTGCAGGCTCGAAGGGCCGAATGGCCTCTACTCCTGCACCTAATTTCTATGTTTCTATGTTTCACCTTGAACCCGTGTCCTCTGGTCCTC
>CAUPSL010001468.1:0-15165 GCA_963514005.1 Raja brachyura
CAGCTTCGCCCGCTGCACCGCCGTGCGGTGGAGGTTGCTGAATTACACGCTGCCACGTTGACCATCTCAGCGCTGGCTTCGTCCCACATCACACACGGTTTGCGGGAAGGAAGTAGTGTTGAAACTATCTGACCCGCGATCAGTAACGGACCTCCTGGTCCCAGCCTCTGCTAATGGTTTAATGATCAATTCGGCTTTATCGGCAAAGCAAACACTCTCCGCATGTCATCTGCCCACTGTCGAGCAAAGCTCGTTCCCGCTCCTCGCTCACTTTCACTCTCAGTACATTACCACTCACTCTATTACATTACTCTACTCCGGAACGTTACTTTAGTACTTCGTACTTTACTTTAGTACTTTATAGAACTATACAATTACTTTAGGATTTGGATGAGAACGCACGGGGCAAGATTAAGTTTGCTGATGATACAAAAGTGGGTGGTTTTGCAGATAGTGAAGATGGTTGTGAAAGATCGCAGCAGGATCTGGATCGGTTGGCCAGGTGGGCTGAGGAATGGTTGATGGAACTTATTGCAGGAAAACGTGAGGTGTTGTATTTTGGGAAGTTTAACAAGGGCAGGACTTGCACAGCGAACGGTCGGCCTCTGGGTAGTGTTGTAGAGCAGAGGGATTTAGGAGTACAGGTGCATGGTTCCTTGAAGGTTGAGTCGCAGATAGATAAGGTGGTAAAAAAGGCTTTTGCATTTTGGCCTTCATCAGTCAGAGTATTGAGTATAGGCTTTGGGAGGTCGTGTTGCAGTTGTGTAAGACGTTGGTGAGATCGCACTGAGAGTAATGTGTTCAGTTCTGGGCACCATCGTACAGGAAAAATGTTGTCAAGCTGGAAAGGATACAGAAAAGATTTAGGGGGATGTTGCCAGGACTAGAGGGTGTGAGCTACAGGGAGAGGTTGAGTAGGCCGGGTCTATCCATGGAGCACAAGAGGATGGTAGGTAATCTTGTAGAGGTATATAAAATCATGAGAGGAATAGATAGGGTAGATGCACAGAGTCTCTTGCCCAGAGTAGGTGAACCGAGGACATAGATTTAAGGTGAAGGGAAAAGATTTAATAGGAATCAGAGGGGCAACATTTTCACACAAATGGTGGTGGGTGTATGGAACAAGCTGCCAGAGGGTAGTTGAGGCTGGGACTATCCCAAATGTAAGGGACAGGTACATGGATAGCGCAGGTTTGGAGGGAAATGGACCAAATGCGGGCAGATGGGACTAGTGCAGCTGGGGAACATGTTGGCCGGTGTGGACAAGTTGGGCTGAAGGGCCTGTTTCCACACTGTATCACTATTACTTTAGCACTTCCGGCATCGACCAGCGATCACTCCGTACACTAGCACTAACCTAAACACTGTGGACAATTTACAAACCCTCACAACATTGGGTTGTGGGAAAAACCAGAGCACTCGGAGGAGTCATTGGGAGAACATACACACATATATGTAGGGGGGTGTGTGTGTGTGTGTGTGTGTGTGTGTGTGTGTGTGTGTGTGTGTGTGTGTGTGTGTGTGTGTGTGTGTGTGTGTGTGTGTGTGTGTGTGTGTGTGTGTGTGTGTGTGTGTGTGTGTACGCCACCCCCCCGCCCTACCCACACCCCTACCCCCCACCCTCCACAAACACCCTCTACACACCCTTACCCCCCACACATACACCCCACCCCCCCCCACACACACCCCACCCACACCCCACAACCCCCCCCCACACATACACCCCACAACCCCCCCCACACAAACGTCCCACAACCCACCCACACCCTCCACAACCCCCCCCACCCACACCCTCCACAACCCCCCCACACACACACCCACCCACACACACCCACACCTACACACACATCCCCATACACACCTACCCCCACACGCACCCTACACCCACGCACACCCCCCACCCCACACACACCCCCCCCCACCACCCCACACGCACGCACACACCCACCCACCCACACTGACACAAACCCCCCCACCAGCCAAGGTCGGGATGGAACCCGGGTCCCTGGCAGCAGCTTTACCCGCTGCACCGCCGTGCGGTGGAGGTTGCTGAATTACACGCTGCCACGTTGACCATCTCAGCGCTGGCTTCGTCCCACATCACACATGGTTTGCGGGAAGGAAGTAGTGTTGAAACTATCTGACCCACGATCAGTAACAGACCTCCTGGTCCCAGCCTCTGCTAATGGTTTAATGATCAATTCAGCTTTATCGGCAAAGCAAACACTCTCCGCAAGTCATCTGTCCACTGTCGAGCAAAGCTCGTTCCCGCTCCCTCACTCACTTTCAACAAAGATGCTGAAAGATGGGAAAGAAGTGAGAAGATTTACGAGGATGTTGCCAGGAATCGAGAGCCTGAGCTACAGGGAGAGGGTGGGCAGGCTAGGACTCTATTCCTTGGAGCGCAGGAGGATGATCTTATTAGAGGTGTACAAAACCATGAGAGGAATAGATCGAGTGAATGCACAGAGTCTTGTGCAGAGTAGGGGGAATTGAGAACCAGAGGACATAGGTTTAGGGGGGGGGGGGGGGGGGGGGGGGGGGAGGGGAAAGATTGACTAGGAACCTGGGGGGTAACTTGTACATAAATAGTGGGCGATGTATGGTACAAGTGGCTGGAGCGATAGTTGAGGCAGGTACTATCGCAGTGTTTAAGAAACATGTGGATAGGTACATGGATGGGACAGGTTTAGATGGATATATTGGCCAAATGCAGTCAGGTGGGACTAGTGTAGATGGGGCATGTTGGTCGGCGTGGGCAAGTTGGGCTGAAGAGTCTGTTTCCGTGCTGTATGTCTGTATGACGTTGATCCCACGGTACATCCGTAACATCTGTGACATTGGGAGCTACCCCAGTGGTGAGAGGAAGCTGCCGATGACTTACTTGATCTTGGGCCGAAGGGCCCGTTTCCGTGCTGTATTGACTCTACCATTGGCGGGCAGTGTGGAGAGGGCAAGCACGGGCGGGGTACTAACAACCATCCTTGTTTTTGTCTTCCTGCAGACAGCTTACTGTAACTCCTCAGCCTCGGGCTCCATCTATGACTACGGGGCAATGGCCATAGACGGGAGCAGATACATCCCATTGCGGGAGTACATGGGCAAGACTGTGCTGATCCTCAACGTGGCTTCCTTCTGAGGACTCACCAGGCAATACGTCGGTAAGGAGCGACCGACTGCGCTTTCAAGCTTTAGACTTACCCACTGCCAATACCTTTAGTGAGCACATCGCAGACGATCATTCGTTAGGAACGGTGAACAGAAGGCTTAGGAAGTTCAGCATGTCCCCAACAACCCTCACCAACTTCCACAGCATTTCATCAGCATGCATCACAACAGCCTGGTTTGGGAACAGCTCCATCCAAGACCGCAACAAACTGCATAGTTGCGTACGCAGCCCAGACCATCACACAAACCAACCTCCCTTCCATTGACTCCATCTACACTTCACGCTGCCTCAGCAAGGCCACCAGCACAATCAAGGACCAGTCTCAACCCGGTCATTCCCTCATCTCCCCTCTCCCATCAGGCAAGAGGTACAGAAGTGTGAAAACGCACACCTCCAGATTCAGGGACATTTTCTTCCCAGCTGTTATTGGGCAACTGAACCATTCACCAACTAGAGAGCGACCAACTAAATCCTGACTTCCCACCTACCTCATTGGAGACATTCAGACTATCTTTAATTGGACTTTATCTCTCTCTAAACGTTATTCCATTTACCCGGTATCTGTACACTGTGGACGGCTTGATTGTAACCTTGTACAGTCTTTCTGCTGACTGGATAGCACCAAACAAAAGCTTTTCACTGTACTTTGGTACACGTGACAATAAACTAAACCAGCGCTCTTTAACCTTATAATACTTAATGCCTATTTTTGTAACTTCCGCGAGGGTAAAATTTCCTTACCGCCCACTAATATTTAAATTGGGAAGAAAATTACATACCCAGCATAAAACAATAAAATTAATTGAAATTACCTTTAATTTAATGAGATCCTTGAGCCTTATGCTGAGAAACTAAATGTTGGATATCTGGTTCGATTTTCAAAAGGAACAAGTGAAGATTCAAGGTAACATTAGCAAATTTGCAGATGGCACAAAGCTGGGTGGCAGTGTGAACTGTGAGGAGGATGCTATGAGAATGCAGGGTGACTTGGTCAGGTTGGGGGAGTGAGCAGATGCATGGCAGATGAAGTTTAATACGGATAAATGTGAGGTTATCCACTTTGGTAGCAAAAACAGGAAGACAGATTACTATCTAAATGGCGTCAAGTTGGGAAAAGGGGAAGTACAACGGGATCTGGGAGTCCTTGAACATCAGTCAATGAAAGTAAGCATGCAGGTACAGCAGGCAGTGAAGAAAGCGAATGGCATGTTGGCCTTTATAACAAGAGGAATTGAATATAGCGGCAGAGGTCATTCTGCAGTTGTACAGAGCCCTAGCGAGACCACACCTGGAGTATTGTGTGCAGTTTGGTCCCCTAATTTGAGGAAGAACATTCTTGCTATTGAGGAAGTGCAGCGTATGTTTACAAGGTTAATTCCTGGGATGGCGGGACTGTCATATGCTGAGAGAATGGAGCAGCTGGGCTTGTACACTCTGGAGTTTAGAAGAACGAGAGGGGATCTCACTGAAACATATAAAATTGTTTCAGGGTTTGGACATGCTAGAGGCAGGAAACATGTTCCCTATGTTGGGGGAGTCCAGAACCAGGGGCCACAGATTAAGAATATGGGGTAAGCCATTTAGAAAGGAGACAATGAAAGACTTTTTCTCACAGTGAGTGGTGAGTCTGTGGAATTCTCTGCCTCGGAGGGCGGTGGAGGCAGGTTCTCTGGATGCTTTCAAGAGGGAGCTAGATAGGGCTCTTAAAGGTACATATGGGGAGAAGGCAGGAACAAAGTACTGATTGGGGATGATCAGGCGTGATCACATTGAATGGCGGTGCTGGCCCGAAGGGCCAAATGGCCTACTCCTGCACCTTATACTGCATGAATACAACGGTGGGCAAGTGCGATTCTCCACAGACCTGGCAGCGACGAGAATCAGCGGTTCCCACAAAGGAGCGGCGGTCAACGGGATAGATGGCAGGAGAGATGAGGCAGGGTGGCTGTCGGTTGGCCCACAGCCAGCGCGGAGAACCAACAGCCCCAGCCTCCGGCACCACCGATCCACCGCTGGGCCGTCCCCGTCTGGAGGCGGCTGGAGGTGTCTAGCCGGGCCGGGCTCGCTGCTGGCGCAGATGGGGATCGGCACCGGCTCCAGCCTGGCTCCGCTCCGACTCCTGCCTGGCTCCGCTCCGGCTCCCAGGGGGGTTTGGTGCCGGTTACAATATTTTACACAGTTAAAAATTAATGCAGCATAAGATTAAAATGCATAATTCAAATACTTTTCGTTAAATGATAGTATTTTTTTCTTTTCACACACATTCTCCCACAGATAGTGAGTTAGTGAGATGAGTTGGTATATTTTGGATGTTTTTGATACAGCATGTAACTATTCTGCCACCCACCTGAAAGCTTAAATCACCCACTAGTGGGCAGTACTGCCCAGGTTGAAGAGCACAGAACTACAATCGTGTCGGCTGGGCAGAGGTGAACGAGGGAGGAGGTGAACTGGGATTGTTTTCTCTGGAACGTCGGAGGCTGAGGGGACGCGTGATAGCATGATACAAAATTATTAGAGGCAGACAGTTAGAACTAGTGTAGATTAATAGTTCCACTCCAGGGTGAAAACGTCCAACACTAGAGGGCAGAGCTTTAAGGTGAGAGGGGAATGTTTAAAGGAGGGGTGTGGCAGAAGTTTTGTTTTACAAACGGTGGTGAGTGCCTGCAACGTGCTGCCAGGGGTGGTGGTAGTGGAGGCTGATACGCTGGTGGTGTTTGAGAGGCTTTTAGACAGGCACATGGATATGCGGGAGATGGAGGGGTGAGGACATTAGTTTAACTTGGTTACGTTTAGGTTTATTGTCACATGCACCGAGATATAGTGAAAACCTCTTGCGTGCTCTTCAGTCAAAAAATACTATACATGATTACAATCAAGCCATCCACAGTGTACAGAGACAGGATAAAGGGAATGATGTTTAGATGTCCAGAACCAGGAGCCACAGTTTAAGAATAAGCCATTTCAAACGGAGAAACACTTTTTCTCACAGAGAGTGGTGAGTCTGTGGAATTCTCTGCCTCAGAGGGCGGTGGAGGCCAGTTCTCTGGATGCTTTCAAGAGAGAGATAGATAGGGCTCTTAAAAATAGCAGTCAGGGGATATGGGGAGAAGGCAGGAACGGGGTACTGATTGGGGATGATCAGCCATGATCACATTGAAGGGCGGTGCTGGCTCGAAGGGCCGAATGGCTTACTCCTGCACCTATTGTCTATTGTGTTATGACTTGGTGGGCCGAAGGTCTTGTTTTTGCGCTGTGTCTCTAATCTCTAAACTATAGCTCTTAGGGCTAAGGGAATCGAGGGATATGGGGGAAAAAGCCAGAACAGGGTACTGATTTTGGATGATCAGCCACATTCATATTGAATGGCGGTGCTGGCTCGAAGGGCCAAATGGCCTACTCCTGCACCTATGATCTAGATTAAAGATAGTCCAACGAGGTAGATGGTAAGTCAGGAGTTATTTGGTCGCTCTCTAGTTGGTGATGGGATGGTTCAGTTGCATGATATCAGCTGGGAAGAAACTCTCCCTGAATCTGGAGGTGTGCGCTTTCACACTTCTGTACCTCTTGCCTGATGGGAGAGGGGAGAAGAGGGAGAGACCGGGATGAGACTGGTGCTTGTTTATGCTGGTGGCCTTGCCGAGGCAGCGTGAAGTGTAGATGGAGTCAATGGGAGGGAGGTTGGTTTGCGTGATGACAGCGAGAGGTTGGACAGACGTGGGTCGGTTTCTCTGGAGCCCCAGACGTTGAGGGGAGACCTGATACAAGTGTGTAAAGGAGGTATAGATAGGGTAGACAGCCAGAAGCTTTCCCCCACCCCAAGGTGGAAATACTAGAGGGCACAGCTTTAAGGTGAGAGGGGCAAAGTTTGATTGAGACGTACAGGTTTATTTCACACAGAGGGTGGAAAATACCTGGAACCAGGAGTGGTGGTGGCGGCCGGTACAATAAGTCACTGGAGCAGAGTTAGGCCATTGGGCCCATTGATTCTACACTGCCATTGAATCACTGCTGATCTGTCGTTCCCTCTCAACCCCATTCTGAAACTCCAGAGAGTGCTAAAAACAGCAGAGAGAATCGCCGGCTGCCCACTGCCCTCTCTGGAGGATATTGCCACCTCACGCTACATCAGCAGAGCCACTAACATCATCAATGACTCTGCACACCACCTCACCACCTGTTTGAACTGTTGCCCTCAGGCAGGCGTGACTGGTCAGCCAAAAACACACACCTCCAGACTCAGAGACTGTTTCTTCCGCAAAGCAATCTCCACGCTCCACATGAAAACACACTGAGTATGATTCATGCTGCACTGTTCCATGCTGCTACCCACCTTGAACTATACTATCACCATGTACAGTACTAATTACTTACTTATTTTAATACCTAATTTTTAACATTGTTTTTAAATTGTGTCCTGTGTTTTTATGTTTGTATATTATGCACCAATGGAGCAGCAACAATTTTGTTGTATGCAGTGCTTACAAAGACAAATAAAGCATTTCATTTCATTTTAATTTCTTTCCATAACCTTTAGTGCCCTCACTAATCAAGACTGTCAATCTCTGTCATAACAATAGCCGATGAGGTGGCCTCCACCGCCGCCTGTGGCAATGAGCTCCACAGATTCACCACCCTCTGTTCAAGAGGCTTGTAGTTGGGCACATGGATATGCAGGGAAGGGAGGGATAGGGATCCCGTGCAGGCGGAGGAGATTAGTTTAACTTGGCGTCATGTTCGGTGTGGACATTGTGGGCCGAAGGGCCTGTTCATGTGCTGTACTGTTCCATGCGCTACGCGAGTCTCCTTCTCTGCTCCACTCTCACGGTCAACGTGTCTCTTCCCTCCACAGAATTGAATGCACTTCACACCGACCTCCAACCTTATGGCTTCACAATTCTCGCCTTCCCCTGCAACCAGTTCGGGAAACAAGAGCCGGGCACCAACCAGGAAATCATGCCCTTGTTAAAGTGAGTGAGGACCTCAGCCCCGACCCACCGAGGAACTGGCACAGCAGGGGCGGGGGGGCACAACTCCAGCGAACACTGGCGGGGAGGGGGGAAAGATTGTCCTCCCACCAACTACAGAGCGGTCCCGACCTCCCGTCTACCTCATTGGAGAACCTTGTGCTATCTATTAATCGGGCTTCACCCAGCACTAAACGTTATTCCTTTATCCTATATCTCAACACAGTGGGCAGCCCGATTGTAATCATGTCGGGTCTGTCTGCGTACATGTGGCAATAACCTCAAACTAAATCTAAAGCAAAGCTAAAATAAAATGCAAACACAACTCTGAACCAACATCCGACACTGGGGAGATGCTACACTCTGGACTTCACACTCAAGGCAACCCAAGGCATCTATTTAATTCTCTCCCACTCCCTCCCACTGACACTGTCCCCCATCACCAACATTGGTAATCCTTTTGTTTAGTGCCGGTACACAGCTTGGAAACAGGCCCTTCAGCCCACCGAGTCCACGCAGACCAGTGATCACCTGCTCACACTAGTTCTATGCGTAGGTGGGAACTGCAGATGTTGGTTTAAACCGAAGACGGACACAAAGTTCTGGTGTAACTCAGCGGGTCAGGCGGCATCTCTGAATAGAAGGCATGGGTGACGTTTCGGGTCGAGACCCCTCACCCAGAAATGTCACCCATTCCTTCAATCCAGAGGTGGTGCCTGTCCCGCTGAGTCTATCTTCACACTAGTTCTATGTTATCCCACATTCTCATTCACTCCCTACACACGTGGCAATTTACAGAGGGCCAATCAACCTACAAACCTGTAGAAATAAAGAACTGCAGATGCTGGTTTAGGCAGCATCTCTGGAGAAAAAGGATGGGTGACTTTCGGGTCGGGACCCTTCTTGGACTGAAAATCCAAAAAAGTCACCCATCCATGTTCTGCAGAGATGCTGCCTGACCCGCTGAGTCACTCCAGCACTTTGTGTCTTATCAACCTACAACCCACACACTAGGGACCGTTTACCAATTGACCTGCAAAGCTGCACGTCTTCGGAGTGTGGGAGGAAACCGGTGCACCCGGAGAAAACCCACGCGGTCGCAGGGAGAACGTGCAAACTCCGTACATACAGCACCCATAGTCAGGATTGAACCCGGCGCTGTGAGGTAGCGGCTTTACCAGCTCCGGGAGGTGGGGATGAGTGGCGAGGCGCTGCGCCGTTGCGTTTGTTTTGAGCTGGTACCCGTTCCTTGCCCGTAGATACGTGCGCCCGGGGAAGGGCTATGTGCCGAACTTCCAGCTGTTCCAGAAGGGAGACGTGAATGGAGAGAAGGAGCAGGGGCTGTTCACGTACCTGAAGGTGAGTGGGACCCTGGGGCCGGGCGGGGAACGGCACAGGGCTGTGGGCGGGGCATCTGCTGAGGGAACACCGCGGGAGTCACCGTCACCAGGGGGCGCTGTAGTGCGGTAACGTCACCAGGGGGGAGGCAAGGGGAGGGGAAGGTAGACACAAAATGCAGGAGTTTAGAAGGGTGACGGGAGATCTTATAGAAACATATAGAATTATAAATGGACTGGACAAGCTAGATGCAGGAAAAATGTTCCCAATGTTGGGTGAGTCCAGAACCAGGGGCCACAGTCTTAGAATAAAGGGGAGGTCATTTAAGACTGAGGTGAGAAAAACGTTTTCACCCAGAGAGTTGTGAATTTGTGGAATTCCCTGCCACTGAGGGCAGTGGAGGCCAAGTCACTGGGTGGATTTAAGAGAGAGTTGGATAGAGCTCTAGGGGCTAGTGGAGTCAAGGAATATGGGGAGAAGGCCGGCACGGGTTATTGCTAGGGGACGATCAGCCATGATCACAATGAATGGCGCTGCTGGCTCATAGGGCCGAATGGCTCCTCCTGCACCTATTTTCGACGTTTCTATGTAACTCAGCGGGTCAGGCAGCTTCGCAGCAGAAAAGGAATAGGTGATGTATGGGCTGGAGCGAAAGGCTGGAGAGGGGAAGGGAAGGTCCACACGGCAGTAATGAGGAAGCTCTGTAGTGCGGTAACGTCACACCACAGTAATCCACCTGTCTCACACCTTCTGCTCTTAACCCTGACCTCTGTTCCAACCATATACCTATCAACCCCCCCCCCCCCACCTGTATAACCCGCCATACTGCATCCTGCCTCTACCAGCTTTCTCTCCCATTTCCACTAGTGGGAGAGTCTAGGACCAGAGGGCACAGCCCCAGAACAAAATTGGAAAATAGACGAGGGCGAATTTAGCCAGAGGGTGGTGAATCTGTGGAATTCATTGCCACAGACAGCTGCGGTGGTCAAGTCAATTAGATCTTTTTGGGGCGGAGTTTGACATGTTCTTGATTAGTACGGGTGTCAGAGATTATGGGGAGAAGGCAGGAGAATGGGGTTGAGAGGGAAAGATAGATCAGCCATGATTGAGTGGTACACTCGATAGGCCGAATGGCCTACTTCTGCTCCTATGATCTATGCAGTTATGTTGGTCGTCCCGCTGAGTTGCTGCACCCTCTAATTCTCTCTCTCTCTCTATCTGTCTCCCCACAGGGGTCCTGCCCTCCAGCGGGGGACGACTTTGGGAACATGGAGCGGCTTTTCTGGGATACCATGAAAATCACCGACATCAAGTGGAACTTTGAGAAGTTCCTGGTGGGTCCTGATGGGCGGCCCGTACAGCGCTGGCACCCGCGGATGCCCGTGTCCACAGTGCGGGACGACGTCATACGTTACATGCGGTCGCTGCGCACGCAAAACACCACTGGCTAAACACGTTCCCCCCCCCCCCCCCCCCAGTCTGTGACCACCATCACCGCTTGCTTTCGCCCAGGCCTCCCCTCCCCCCCCCATTCATCCCTCTCCTCCCTCTACCCCCATACCCACAACCCACCCAAACCCCATCCCCTGCCCCACCCAACCCCATCCCCCCCACCCAAATACCCCCCTCCACCTGTCTCACTGCCCTCTCCCGCTCTCTTCCATTCTTTCCTCCCCTCCCTCATCTCAATGCCCTCTCTCTCCACTCACCTCCTCCCCTCTCCCCGACACCCCTCTCCCCCCCCCCCCCCCCCCCCGTCCTCTCCTCCCCTCCCCCCTTCATTTCCTGTCCCCCTGCCTTCACCTTAATCTCCCATTTCCTTCATCCTGGCCCCTCTTCTCCATCCCCCCCCCTCCCTCTCCCCCCTCATCCTCCACCTCTCCTTCCTGGTCTGTTTAAATCCACTTCCTCCCACCCCTGCCTTTCCAGCCCACTCCACCTCATTGAACCCCTCCCCCTGAAGACCCTGACCCTCCCCCCCTCCCCTCTCTCTTTACCCCCCCTCCCCACATTCCAGCCCACTACCGCATGAACCCCTCCCTCCCCCTACACATGGGGGGGGGGGGGAGGACTGATGAGGAACAGATTGACTGGGACATTCCCCACCCCCCCCCCCTCTGTCTATAGGGAGGGTGAGGGAGCGGGGGGGAAGGAGGGGGAGGGGGGAGAGCAGCCACGTGACGTCCAGGTCTAAAAGCGGCCACGGCGACGGATCTGGACCGAGACGGCGGCCTCACCTCGACCCTTCGTGCATTCGGGCCGAGGATGGGACGCCAGCTGCCCATCTCCCCTCCCCCTCCCTCCCCTCACCCTCCCCCTCACTCTGTCCCTCATCCCCTCATTTCCTCCCCAACCCCCAGAAGACAATAAAACATCTCTTACAAAGCAAACGGAGAATTCTTTCCGGAACGGTGCGGATCTGGGGGTGGGAGGGAAGAAGGGGTTCCAATATCTACATAGAACATAGAAGAGTACAGCACAGAAACCGGCCCTTCGGCCCACAATGACCATGCTGAACACTATGCCAAGTTAAACTGATCCTGTATGGGATCCAGATCTCAAAGTTTTAACGACATTAAAAAAGCAGAGGTCTCCTTGGTTCCCATCTTGGCCAATCAGACCCTAGCCTCGTTGCAGCCAATCAGAGCACATCCTTGCTGCAGCCAATGAGTGCCCATCCTTGCTACAGCCAATCAGATCCCACCCTTGCTGCAGCCAATCAGAGCCCAGCCTTGCTGCAGCCAATCAGAGGTCAGCCTTGCTGCAGCCTCGTCCAACCAACTTCAACGGGAGAATCAGCGTCTTCCCACGACCCCAGGGATTGGTCCACAATCCGACCCAACCCTGGCCAACCCAAAGCCAACCAATCCAAACCCTGACCTGCGACGCGTCACCAATCCCAATGCTGCCCAATCCTGGGCACTTTGCACCTGACCATCACGGCCAATCAGAACCCACCGACAACCGCCAATCAGAACCCAATCCTCAGCATGTCCAAACCCAAGCCAATAACGGCCAACGTGAAACCAAACCGCCCCAACAGCCAATCCAAACCCCCAACCAGCTAGCCCGGATCATGGTAACCGGTGCCGACCGGAACCAAGAGCAGGAGCTTTGAACCCCAAGCTCACGCCAGCATGGATAATACAATCCTTTCCCCAACCCATGTCAAACGCACGCCAGCCCAGCCCCAGATATCTGAAACCAGGCCACCTGAAGAGTCGATGGAAGGGAGGTTGGTTTGTGTGATGGTCTGGCCTTACGTACTGATGAATTGGCCGGAGGTGATCAGATGGGAGACAGTGTAGGAGACAGTGGTGTGGGGTCACGGTCAAGGGGTCAGTATGAGGAGGGGTGTGTCCGACACTTGGCGCCTGGTCGTAGAGCCGCTGCCACACCGCGCCGGAGACTCAGGTTCCATCCTGACCACGGATTTAGTAATACAGCACAGGAACAGGCCCTTCGGCCCACCAAGTCCACGCCAAACAGTAATCCCCATACACTAGCACTATCCTACACACTAGAGGCAATTTATAATTTTACTGATGCCAAATTAACTACAAACCCACATGTCTTTGGAGTGTGGGAGGAAACCAGAGCACCCGGAGGAAACCCACGTTGTCACAGGGAGAACGTACAAACTCAGTACAGACAGCACCCGTAGTCAGGATCTAACGTGGGTCTTTGGTGCTGTAAGGCAGCGACTGTGTCACCCGATGCTGTCTGCGTCACCCGATGCTGTCTGCGTGGAGTTTACACGTTCTCCCTGTGACCATGTGAGGTTCCTCCGGGTGCTTCGGTTTCCTCCCACATCACAAAATCAATAGACAAAAGGTGCATGAGTAGGCCATTCGGCCCTTGGAGCCAGCACCGCCATTCAATGTGATCATGGCTGATCATCCCCAATCAGTCCTCCGTCTACACCGCATCTGCTCCCAGGATGACGTGTTCCACACCAGGTCATCGCAAATGTCCTTGTTTTTCAGAGAACGGGGTTTCCCCTCCCCCACTATAGATGAGGCTCGCACCAGGGTCTCCTCCATACCCCGCAACACTGCCCTCTCTCCCCATTCCCCCACTCACAAGGGCCGAGTCCCCCTGGTCCTCACATAGAAACATAGAAACATAGAAAATAGGTGCAGGAGTAGGCCATTCGGCCCTTCGAGCCTGCACCGCCATTCAATGTGATCATGGCTGATCATCCAACTCAGTATCCCGTACCTGCCTTCTCTCCATACCCCCTGATCCCTTTAGCCACAAGTGCCACATCTAACGCCCTCTTAAATATAGCCAATGAACTGGCCTCAACTACCTTCTGTGGCAGAGAATTCCAGAGACTCACCACTCTCTGTGTAAAGAATGTTTTCCTCATTTCGGTCCTAAAGGAATTCCCCCTTATCCTTAGACTGTGACCCCTTGTTCTGGACTCCCCCAACATCGGGAACAATCTTCCAGCATCTAGCTTGTCCAACCCCTTAAGAATTTTGTAGGTTTCTATAAGATCCCCCCTCAATCTTCTAAATTCCATCGAGTACAAACCGTACACACCTTTCACCCCACCAGCCAGCGCATACAACAGATAGTCCTCCGCCAGTTTCGTCACCTCCAACGTGACCCCTCCACTCGCCACATCTTCCCATCTCCCCCCGTCTGCCTTCCGCAAAGACCGCTCCCTCCACAACTCCCTCGTCAATTCTTCCCTTCCCTCCCGCTCCACTCCTTCCCCGGGCACTTTCCCTTGCAACCGCAAGAGATGCTACACTTGTCCCTTCACCTCCCCCATCCACTCCTTTCAGGGACCCAAGCAGTCATTCCAAGTCCGACAGAGGTTCACCTGCACCTCCTCCAACCTCATCTACTGCATCCGTTGCTCCAGATGCCAGCTGATCTACATCGGTGAGACCAAGCGGAGGCTGGGCGATCGTTTCGCCGAACACCTCCGCTCGGTCCGCAATAACCAACCCGACCTCCCGGTGGCTCAGCACTTCAACTCCCCCTCCCACTCCATATCCGACCTCTCGGTCCTGGGCCTCCTCCACGGCCAGAGTGATCAACACCGCAAGTTGGAGGAACAGCACCTCATATTCCGCTTGGGGAGTCTGCATCCTCTGGGCTTAAACATTGAATTTTTTCAATTCTGTTAACCCAGACTGCCTCCCCCCCACCTCTCCCTCAGCCCTCTGGCCCTGACATTCCTTCTCCATCTCCCCCCCCCCCCCCCCCCCCAGTCGCACTAGCTTCTCATTTTCACACCACAAACAGCTTACAATGGCCTGCTTCCTTTATCACCAATACTTTTCTGCATATCTTTCACTCATTGTTCCTTATCTCTCCACATCACTGTTTATATCTCTCGTTTCCCTGATCCCTGACCAGTCTGAAGAAGGGTCTTGACCCGAAACGTCGCCTATCTCCTTCGCTCCTTAGATGCTGCTGCACCCGCTGAGTTTCTCCAGCTTTTTGTGTTATCCCCAATCTGTACCCTGTTCCTGACTTCTCCCCATATTCCCCGACTCCGCTATCTTTAAGAACCCGATCCAGCTCTCTCTTGAAATTGTGTGGGTTTGTGGATTAATTGGCCCTCTGTAAATTGCCCCTAGTGTGTAGGGAGTGGATGCGAAAGTGGGCTAATGTAGAACTAGTTGGAACGGGTGATCGAGGTCAGCATGGACTCGATGGGCCGAAGGGCCT
>CAUPSL010001469.1:0-2500 GCA_963514005.1 Raja brachyura
CCCCAGTCTTAAATGACCTCCCCTATAATCTAAGACTCTGTGGCCCCTGGTTCTGGACTCGCCCAACATTGGGAACATTTTTCCTGCATCTAGCGTGTCCAACCGCTTGAGAATTTAGTAAGTTTCTATAAGATCCCACCTTAATCTCCTACATTCTAGCGAGTACAAGCCGAGTCTATCCAGTCTTTCTTCATATGAAAGTCCTGCCATCCCAGGAATCAGTCTGGTGAACCTGCTCTGTACTCCCTCTATGGCAAGAATGTCCTTCCTCAGATTAGGTCTGTAGATCTGTGATAGGTCCGTAGATTATAAGGTGGAGTTATTCGTCCAATCCTGAGCTCGTGTTTCAGTCAGTTTCTGTGTGGAACCAGTTTACAAAATCAATAATTTGAGACTATATTCTAGCAAATAGTTCTGATTTGTCAATTAATACGTCTAGTTTTTTCCAAGTGTAATTTTTTCCAAGAGATTGATCCCTGGGATGGCGGGACTGTCATATGAGGAAAGATTGAAAAGACTAGGCTTGTATTCACTGGAGTTTAGAAGGACGAGGGGGGGGGATCTTATAGAAACATATAAAATTATAAAAGGACTGGACAAGCTAGATGCAGGAAAAATGTTCCCAATGTTGGGCGAGTCCAGAACCAGGGGCCACACAGTCTTAGAATAAAGGGGAGGTCATTTAAGACTGAGGTGAGAACAAACTTTTCCACCCAGAGAGTTGTGAGTCTGTGGCCATTTGGGACTGAGATGGGGAGAAACTTTGCCACCCAGAGAGTCTTGAATCTGTGGCCATTTGGGAGTGAGATGAGGAGAAACCTTCCACCCAGAGAGTTGTGTGAACCTGTGGAATTCCCTGCCACAGAGGGCAGTGGAGGCCAAATCACTGGATGGATTTAAGAGAGAGTTAGATAGAGCTCTAGAGGCTGGTGGAGTCAAGGGATATGGGGAGAAGGCAGGCACGGGTTATTGATTGGGGACGATCAGCCGTGATCACAATGAATGGCGGTGCGGTGCTGGCTCGAAGGGCCGAATGGCCTCCTCCTGCACCTATTGTCTATGTTTCTATGTTTTATGTAAGGTCTCAGAGATTTCTGGAATCCACATTTTAAATGTTGCTGGGATGTTGGGATTTTCCAAAATCTCAGTTACAGAGAGAGTACAGAGGAGATTTACTGGAATGTTGCCTGGGTTCCAGCAACGAAGTTACAGAGAAAGGTTGAACAAGTTAGGTCTTTATTCTTTGGAGCGCAGAAGGTTAAGGGGGGACTTGATTGAGGTCTTTACAATGATGAAAGGGATAGACAGAGTTGACGTGGATAAGCTTTTCCCATTGAGGGGAGGGAAGATTCAAACAAGAGGGCATGACATGAGAATTAAGGGACAGAAGTTTAGGGGTAACATGAGGGGTAACATCAGGGGTAACATCAATGATCTAGATGATGGGGTGGAAAATTGGATAAGTAAGTATGCAGATGATACTAAGATAGGGGGTGCTGTGGATAATGAAGTAGATTTTCAAAGTCTACAGAGAGATTTGGGCCATTTGGAAGAGTGGGCTGAAAGATGGCAGATGGAGTTTAATGCTGATAAGTGTGAGGTGCTGCATCTTGGCCGGACAAATCATGAGGGTGGGGAAGATTCAAACGAGGGCATGGCATGAGAATGAAGGGACGGAAGTTTAGGGGTAACACGAGGGGGAACTTCTTTACTCAGAGAGTGGTGGCTGTGTGGAATGATCTTCCAGCAGAAGTGGTGGAGGCAGGATCGATTTTAACATTTAAAAGTAAAGTGGATAGGTATATGGACGGGAAGGGAATGGAGGGGTATGGTCTGAGTGCAGGTAGATGGGACTAGGGGAAAATAAATGGTCGGCACGGACTGGAAGGGCAGAGAAGGCCTGTTTCTGTGCTGTAATTGTTATGTGGTTATATGGTTATTGTAGGAGAATCCAGGTCCGTCTGGGCGAGCATGATATCATGATCACGGAAGGATCTGAACAGTTCATCGAATCGGAGATGGTGATCAGACATCCCAGCTACAATTACTACACCTTGGACAACGACATCATGTTGATCAAACTGTCCAAGCCCGCCGCCATGAACCGCAATGTGGTCGCTATCGCCCTGCCCTCGCAGTGCGCCCAGACCGGCGAGATGTGCCTCATCTCCGGCTGGGGCAACACCATGAACAACGGTGAGTGAATCTGTGGAACTCTCTGCCACAGAAGGTAGTTGAGGCCAGTTCATTGGCTATATTTAAGAGGGAGTTAGATGTGGCCCTTGTGGCTAAAGGGATCAAGGGGTATGGAGAGAAGGCAGGTACGGGATACTGAGTTGGATGATCAGCCGTGATCATATTGAATGGCGGTGCAGGCTCGAAGGGCCGAATGGCCTCTACTCCTGCACCTATTTTCTATGTTTCTATTTTTCTATGTGAGACTCCGGGACTGGCGTGAGGGAGAGAGAGGAGGGGGGTGGGGGAGAATTGGCGCGCTCAC
>CAUPSL010001469.1:5000-18462 GCA_963514005.1 Raja brachyura
GACGGTCCATCGAGAGGCTGGCTGGAGCACCGTTATATATTATTTGATAGCTAAATCTGGTCCCTGACCGTGTTCTTTAAAATCAGGTTCGAGTTTTGTTTAGTGTTACAAATTAAAGACTGTTTTTTTTAAACAAAACCTGACCCTAGTTTTGATTTGTGACGCGACTCTGAGGGACCAGCCTTTGGGAGTCGTAACACATTTGAAAACTGAGGTGAGAAAAAAACATTTGTGAAGAGTTTTGTAAGAACGCAACAGCAGATTCGTCCGCCCCGAATCGTGGGGCTTGAATCGGCCCGTTCGCGGGGACTTTCATCGCCCGGCGCCGCTTAAAAGCTAGTGTAGATGGGGAAAGGGAAGGGGGAGATGAGAAAGCTGGAGATATTGGGGGAGCGGGGGGTGTAGGGGACCGATGGGGGAGGGGGGGGGGGGGTTGTTTAACAGAGTCGGGCAGCGGGTTTAATGTATCATCTTTCCCCCCACTAGCTGTTAGCGGCGATCAGCTTCAGTGTTTGGACGCCCCGGTTCTGAGTGAGGCGGAATGTACCGGTTCCTACCCGGGGATGATCACTCCGAACATGATGTGTCTCGGCTACTTGGAGGGGGGTCGCGACTCCTGCCAGGTACAGACCCCTGCTTCCTCTGCCCGTCTCTCCCCCTCCCCTCTGTACCTCTCTCACCCCCCCCCCCCAGACCCCCGACCCCCTCGCTCCCCAGACCGCGAAGATGTCGCCAAGACCAGAGGGTGTGAGCTACAGGGAAGATGTCCCCGAACTGGGGGAAGGGCGGCAGAGAAGATTCACGAGGATGTTGCCGGGACTCGAGGGGCCTGAGCTACAGGGAGAGGTCGGGGCAGGGCTGGGACTCTATTCCCTGGAGCGCAGGAGGATGAGGGGTTTGATCTTATACAGGTGTACAAAATCACCAGGGGAATAGATCGGGTAGACAGACGCACAGAGTCTCTTGCCCAGAGTAGGGGAATCGAGGACCAGAGGACACGGGTTCAAGGTGAAGGGGGAAAGATTGAATAGGGATCTGAGGGGCAACTTTTCCACACAGAGGGTGGTGGGTGTATGGAACGAGGCATGTTGGTCGGGGTGGGACTAGTGTAGATGGGGCATGTTGGTCGGGGTGGGACTAGTGTAGACGGGGCATGTTGGTCGGGGTGGGACTAGTGTAGATGGGGCGTGTTGGTCGGGGTGGGACTAGTGTAGATGGGGCATGTTGGTCGGGGTGGGACTAGTGTAGACGGGGCATGTTGGTCGGGGTGGAACTAGTGTAGATGGGGCATGTTGGTCGGGGTGGGACTAGTGTATATGGGGCATGTTGGTCTGTGGGGTGGGACTAGTGTAGATGGGGCGTGTTGGTCGGGGTGGGACTAGTGTAGATGGGGCATGTTGGTCGGGGTGGGACCGGCGTAGATGGGGCATGTTGGTCGGGGTGGGACTAGTGTAGATGGGGCATGTTGGTCGGGGTGGGACTGGTGTAGATAGGGCGTGTTGGTCGGGGTGGGACTAGTGTAGATGGGGCATGTTGGTCGGGGTGGGACTAGTGTAGATGGGGCATGTTGGTCGGGGTGGGACTAGTGTAGATGGGGCATGTTGGTCGGGGTGGGACTGGTGTAGATGGGGCATGTTGGCCGGTGCGGGCACGTTGGGCCGAAGGGCCTGTTTCCCCGCTGTATCGCTCTGTGATTCTAATTAACCTGCTCTGACGTCTGCCCTTGTGACAGGGTGATTCTGGCGGGCCGGTGGTGTGTAACGGAGTGCTCCAGGGAGTGGTGTCGTGGGGATACGGCTGTGCGGAGATGGGCTATCCCGGCGTGTACACCCGCGTCTGCAACTACGTCCGCTGGATCCACAACACCATCGCGGCAAATCAGACCCCGTGAGCCCCGGAGGCCGGGCCAAGTCTCCGCCTCTCGCTCTCTATACAACTGAGAAACTATCAATAAAATGGTTGCAATGAACAATGGTTTCTGTTTGTGGACAATAGAAAATAGACAACAGACAACAGGTGCAGGAGTAGAGGCCATTCAGCCCTTCCAGCCAGCACCGCCCTTCACTGTGATCACGGCTGATCATCCCCAATCAGTTCCCCGTTCCTGCCTTCTCCCCATATCCCCTGACTCCGCTATCTTTAAGAGCCCTATCTAGCTCTCTCTTGAAAGCATCCAGAGAACCGGCCTCCACCCGTATCCCGTACCTGCCTTCTCTCCATACCCCCTGATTTCTTTAGCCACACGGGCCACATCTAACTCCCTCTTAGCTATAGCCAATGAACTGGCCTCAACTACTTTCTGTGGCAGAGAATTCCACAGATTCACCACAATCTGAGTGGAAACGTGTTTCCTCGTCTCCCTTCTTACTGGCCAACCCCTTATATGTTTCATTAAGATTCCCTCTCATCCTTATAAACTCCAGAGTGTACAAGCCCAGTCGCTTCATTCTCTCGGCATGTGACAGTCCCGCCATCCCATTTGCAGTGCCTTTTACTTCAAACGAAACCACCCAAAAAACCAGTTGCAGTGCCATTTACATCTGCCCCAAACGTCCATACAACCATTTGCAGTGCTTTTTCCTTCAAACCAAAACCCCAACCATTTACGGTGCCCTTTTATGTCAACACAAACCCCTCAAACAACCACTTGCAGTGCACTTCAACCCAAAACCCCCAAACCAGCATTTGCAGAGCCTTTTACTTCAACCCAGAACCCCCAAACCAGCATTTGCAGAGCCTTTTACTTCTACCCAAATCCCCCAAACCAGCATTTGCAGAGCCTTTTACTTCAACCCAAAACCCCCAAACCAGCATTTGCAGAGCCTTTTACTTCTACCCAAACCCCCCCAAACCAGCATTTGCAGAGCCTTTTACTTCAACCCAAAACCCCCAAACCAGCATTTGCAGAGCCTTTTACTTCAACCCAAAACCCCCAAACCAGCATTTGCAGAGCCTTTTACTTCAACCCAAAACCCCCAAACCAGCATTTGCAGAGCCTTTTACTTCAACCCAAAACCCCCAAACCAGCATTTGCAGAGCCTTTTACTTCTACCCAAACCCCCCAAACCAGCATTTGCAGAGCCTTTTACTTCAACCCAAAACCCCCAAACCAGCATTTGCAGAGCCTTTTACTTCAACCCAAAACCTCCAAAACAACAGTTTGCAATGTTTTATAGCCCCTCTGGGTTTTATACTCCATCCCCCTTCCGGCCAGCAGGGGCAGCAGAGAGAATGTCATCAATTTTTAAACATTAATAACTCTTTTATCTTTTATAGATGGGAGAAAAGTCTTATTCCCTCAGCGGAGGGTGAGCGAGGTGGCCAAATATGTAGAGAGAGAGAGAGAGAGAGAGCGGTATAGAGACGGAGAGAGAGGGACAGAGGAGAGAGAGAGAGAGAGAGAGAGAGAGAGATAGAGAGAGATAGAGAGAGATAGAGAGAGATACATAGAAAGAGAGAGGAGAGAGAAAGAAGGGAGAGAGAGAGAGAGAGAGAGAGAGAGACAGACAGACAGACAGACAGACAGACAGACAGGCAGACAGACAGACAGACAGACAGACAGACAGACAGACAGACAGACAGACAGACAGACAGACAGACAGACAGACAGACAGGGGAGGGGATAGAGAGAGAGAAAGGGGAGATAGAGAGAGAGTAGGGGGGATAGAGTGGGAGGAAGAGGGAGAGACAGAGAGAGAGAGAGAGAGAGAGAGGGAGGGAGGGGGAAAGAGGGAGAGAGGGAGAGAGGGAGAGAGGGAGAGAGGGAGAGAGGGAGAGAGGGAGAGAGGGAGAGAGGGAGAGAGGGAGAGAGGGAGAGAGGGAGAGAGAGAGAAGGGGGAGGGAGTGTATTCTCTCACATTCCCCCCACTAGCGGCAAACAGCTGGAGTGTTTGGACGCCCCGGTTGTGAGTGACGCGGACTGCCGCGGTTCCCACCCGGGAAAGATCACTGATGTGTCGCGGCTGCTTGGAGAGAGGCCGCCCCCCCCCGCTGCGAGATACAGACCCCTTCCCTTTCCCGGCCCCTCCACCCCCTCTCCCCGTCTCTGTCACCCCGCTCCCCTTCCCATGTCCCCCCGCGCTCCCCACCAGGTTGAGAGTTTAGAGCTTGAGAATACCTCCCTGCTCCTACACTCAAATCATCAAGAACCCACACCACCCTGGCCACACACTCATCTCCCCGCTACCTTCGGGCAGAAGGTACAGGAGCCTGAAGATCTCAACAACCAGGTTCAGGAATAGCTACTTCCCCACAGCCATCAGGCTATTAAACCTGGTTCAGAACTCTGAACATTAATATCCCTCCATCTGTTATTTGCACTTTATTAATTTATTAATTCATGGGTGTATTTATGTATAGAATTGTAGTCAATGCCTTCTATGTCCTGTTGTGCTGAAGCAGAGAAAGATTTTCATTGTCCTGTGAGGGACACATGACAGTAAACTCTTTTGACTCTTTGATATTGCAAATGCAATTGCAGAAAATGCCAAAGGTATGCTAATACTAGGGGGTGATTTCAATATGGTCCTTGATGGGGGGCTGGGTAGATTACCAAATGAGTACAACCAAACAATATATATATGTATATATATTAAATAATATGCTAGGGGAGTTAGGATTAGTAGACTCATGGAGATATATAAATCCAAGAGAGAGGGATTATAGTTTTCTTCCGAATGTGTACGGGAGCTACTCACGTGTAGACATGATTTGTGATCCCAAACAATATACATCTAAAGTGGTAGATTGTAAAATTGGTTCAATAACAATCAGTGAGCATGCGCCCATAATCCTCACCTTAGAGTTGGGAGCTGAAAAGAGTTTTAAATATTGGAGAGCAAACATTTCTTTATTGACAGATAACGTAGTGACACAGGAAATTAGGAATTGTACTAAAGAGTATTTCGACCCCAATGACAGTGGTGAAGTAACGCTATCCACTCTTTGGGACGGCGCAAAAGCAGTAATAAATATAGGAACATAGAAACATAGACAATAGGCGCAGGAGTAGGCCATTCGGCCCTTCAAGCCTGCACCGCCATTCAATATGATCACGGCTGATCATCCAACTCAGTATCCCGTACCTGCCTTCTCTCCATACCCCCTGATCCCCTTAGCCACAAGGGCCACATCTAACGCCCTCTTAAATATAGCCAATGAACTGGCCTCAACTACATTCTGTGGCAGAGAATTCCAGAGACTCACCACTCTCTGTGTAAAGAATGTTTTCCTCATCTCGGTCCTAAAGGAATTCCCCCTTATCCTTAGACTGTGACCCCTTGTTCTGGAACTGTGACCCCTTGTTCTGGAACTGTGACCCCTTGTTCTGGAACTGTGACCCCTTGTTCTGGAAGCGGAACAAAGCGGAAAGAGCCCTTCGATTTTTAAATCAAAAAATACTATGAGATGGGAAACTGGGCTAGTCGCCTTCTGGCATTTCAGTTGCGCAAGGAGCAAGCTAATCCAGCAGTTTCCAAAGTTCTACATCCGATTTTTGGAAATTTGGCCCCACAACCACGAGAAATCACAGCAGCGTTTGCATCCTTCTATGAACAGTTATACGACTCTCCTGAAATCATAGACAAAGTGGAAAAGACCAGAACTTTCTTTTCCGGATTAAAAATGCCCCTGGGGCCTTTCTCAAGAAGAAGCGAGAAACGTGACAACACAAATAGAAGAGCAGGAAATAAAAGAAATAATTAAAAAATAAATAAATAAGGATTCCAGGAGAGTTTAATAAATGTTTTGAGAACGAGCTTTCTCCGATTCTGGCCAGAGTCTATAATTATGCCTTGGGCTGAGGCTATAATCTCTGTTATTTATCAGGATGTGAAGGCTACAGACCGATAAGTCTCTTATGCAATGACCTAAAGATACTGAGTTCTATATTAACTAAGAGAACCCAAAAAAATAATAAAACAATTGATACATCCTGATCAAACAGGGGGTTCCTACACGGGCAGACAGGGAGCCAATAATATTACACAAAAAGCTGGGGAAACTCAGCGGGTGCAGCAGCATCTAAGGAGCGAAGGAGATAGGCGACGTTTCGGGTCGAGGCCCTTCTTCAGACTGGTCAGGGATCAGGGAAACGAGAGATATAGACGGTGATGTGGAGAGATAAAGAACAATGAATGAAAGAAATGCAAAAAAGTATCGGTGATAAAGGAAACAGGCCGTTGTAAGCTGTTTGTCGTGTGAAAATGAGACTTGGGTGGGGGAGGGATAGAGAGACAAGGAATGTCAGGGCCCGAGGGCTGAGGGAGAGGTGGGGAGGGGGAGGGGGCAGCCTGGGTTAACAGAATTGAGAAAATTCAATGTTTAAGCCCAGAGGATGCAGACTCCCCAAGCGGAATATGAGGTGCTGTTCCTCCAACTTGCGGTGTTGCTCACTCTGGCTGTGGAGGAGGCCCAGGACCGAGAGGTCGGGTACGGATACGGAATGGGAGGGGGAGTTGAAGTGCTGAGACACCGGGAGGTCGGGTTGGTTATTGTGGACCGAGCGGAGGTGTTCGGCGAAACGATCGCCCAGCCTCCGCTTGGTCTCACCGATGTAGATCAGCTGGCATCTGGAGCAACGGATGCAGTAGATGAGGTTGTGGAGCAACGGATGCAGTAGACAAGCCAATAATATTAGACGGGTCCTGAATATCATGACATGTGCAAAAAGGAAGCATCAGACTTCAATGCTATTAAGTCTAGATGCTCAAAATGCTTTCGACAGAGTGGATTGGGTCTATCTTGAATATACACTAGATAAAATAGGGTTCCACACAAAATGTATTAATTGGGTAAAAACATTATATTTAAATCCAAAGTCAAGAGTGAGGGTAAACGGATGTTGCTCTGAGTTTTTTGAATTAAGGAGGGGAGTTAGACAGGGAGACAGTTTGAGTCCCCTGCTTATTGACTTATGTTTGGAGGCGCTCGTAGAAACTATTAGGCAAGATGACTATAGAAACATAGAAACATAGAAATTAGGTGCAGGAGTAGAGGCCATTCGGCCCTTCGAGACTGCACCGCCTTTCAATATGATCATGGCTGATCATCCAACTCAGTATCCCGTACCTGCCTTCTCTCCATACCCTCTGATCCACAAGGGCCACATCTAACTCCCTCTTAAATATAGCCAATGAACTGGCCTCAACTACCCTCTGTAGCAGAGAGTTCCAGAAACCCACCACACTCTCTGTGTGAAAAAAGTCCTTCTCATCTCGGTCCTAAAGCATTTCCCCCTTATCCTTAAGCTGTGACCCCTTGTCCTGGACCTCCCCAACATCGGGAACAATCTTCCTGCATCTAGCCTGTCCAACCCCTTAAGAGTTTTGTACGTTTCTATAAGATCCCCCCTCAATCTCCTAAATTCTAGAGAGTATAAACCGAGTCTATGCAGTATTTGTTCATAAGACAGTCCTGACATCCCAGGAATCAGTCTGGTGAACCTTCTCTGCACTCCCTCTATGGCAATAATGTCCTTCCTCAGATTTGGAGGCCAGAACTGTACTCAATACTCCAGGTGTGGCCTCACCAAGACCCTGTACAACTGAAGTAGAACCTCCCTGCTCCTATACTCAAATCCTTTTGTTATGAAAGCTAACATACCATTTGCTTTCTTCGTTGCCTGCTGCACCTGCATGCCTACTTTCAATGACTGGTGTACCATGACACCCAGGTCTCGTTGCATCTCCCCTTTTCCTCATCGGCATCCTTTATATTGAGGGCATTAAAGATGATCCGGGGGGGGGGGGGGGGAACAAACATTTCATTATTTGCAGATGATGTTATGATGTATGTGAGTAATCCTATTTCCTCAGTGCCTCGCCTAATGCAAGTCTTACAGGAATATGGAGAAATATCTGGATATAAAATAAATGACTCAAAATCAGAAGCAATGACGCTGTCAGGTCCGTGGCCCTCGCAATTAAATGATCAGGCCAGGTTCCATTGGTCTCGGGAGGGTTTAGATATTTAGATATTGTCATCACTTCCTCTTTCACTGCGTTGTATGAAGCTAATTGTGGTAAATTACTCAAGAATATTAAGGTAGACATGCACAGATGGGATATTCTCCCTTTATCTTTAATTGGTAGAGTGGAAGTTGTTCGAATGAACATTTTGCCCCGACTGCTTTTATTATTTCAATCTTTACCAGTAGGGGTCCCTGGCGCGGCATTTAAGGCGTTAGACAAAGAGTTAACAAGATTCGGGTGGCAAAATAAGAGACCCAGAGTCAGACTGTTGTTATCAAAACAAAAAGGGGGCTTAAATATGCCCAACTTTAAATATTATTATTGGGCAGCGCAGCTGAGAACCTTGGTAGCATGGTTAACGAACGATGAGGAAACGGGAAGGGTGAGAATAGGACAAAATGCATGTCCTAGTATTGCCCTGGCTGGGCTCCCATTTCCAACTCAAGTATATTGGAAGAAATTGAAAATAGATAACGATTGGATTAAATTCACGATGAAAACGTGGTTAGCTATCAGAAAGCAAATAAATCCTTTTACTTCGATATCTAGAGCAATGAAGATAGCTGCTAGTCCCAATTTTATACCCAGCAAAATTGATAAGGGATTTAGAAACTGGGCAGATAAAGGCTTATTACTGTGGACCAGCTTTTTTGTGGGGAAGTCTTGAAATCTTACAAGCACTTGCAGAATGAATTTGGACTGTCTGAAGAAGGGTCTCGACCCGAGACGCCGCCTATCTCCTTCGCTCCTTAGATGCTGCTGCACCCGCTGAGTTTCTCCAGCTTTTTGTGTAACCCTCGGCTTTATTTAGGTTCCTCCAAATACGGCGCTACTTATAGACACATGTAGATTGGGAGCAGATATGTCGACTACCTTCAAATTTCGAAAATACTTTCTTGATGACTATGGAGGGTGTGTTACAAAAGAATTGAATATCCCATTTATATCAAGGGCTTCAAGACTATATAAAAGGAAATACTCCAGAAATGGGAATTGGGACATTATTATTACAGATGAAACATGGGAAAGGACATGTCTCTTGGGGCATAAGCTAACAAGCCGCCCCTCGTGGAGGGAGTTCGCCTGGAAAATTAAAATGAGAGTATTTAGGACCCCTTTAGTGCTGGCAAGGTACAGTAACACCTCACATTTATGCTGGAGACAATGTGGGAAGATCGGTGATCACACACATATTTTTTGGGATTGCCCCAAATTGTACCAATACTGGAGAGACATCCAGGTAGAAATTAAATTAATTCTGGGGAGTGGATCTACCTTTGGAACCGGCTTGTTTTGTATGCGGAGACACTCCAGCAGCGACAGATATCCAAAATCAGAATTGTTTGCTTGGGGCGATGCTGTCGATTGCTAAAAAGATGATTACAGCGCTGTGGAGAAAGGAAATGCCACCAAATGTTCAACGGTGGAGGGAAAGATTGAAAAATGTCTACTTGGTGGAAAGTACAGCTGCAAACTCCAGTTGAGGACCGAGGCCTTTAATATTATATGGAAACCGGTACTATTACAAATGCCAAGATTGATTAAGGATATGAATGGACGACCTTGCCATGGTACCTGTGAATAAGATGCTTCTATGACAGAATGTTAAGAGGATCCGATGTGATGCAAATAGAGGTTAGGTGATTAGTATTTTGTAATTTTGCGATTGTCTTTTGTGTGTCGATTTGTTTTGCCTGGATGTGTATTTTGTTCTGTCAATAAATGTGGAGTTAAAAAAAAAGAAACGGCAGGTGAGAGATGTTCAGACGAAGAGCACTGCCAGAGGTGATCAGAATGCGCTGAAGAGCAGCCGGTTCTGGTGTCGGGTCCCGGCGGCCGCTCGCACCCGAGCTGCTTCTATCCCCGGAAGTGGCGGCCAGTTCTGCTGTCCTTGCCCGGAGCGCTGCGGCAGCGGTGAGTGAGTTTGATATGATCTCTCTCCCCCTCCTTTTCAAAACGTCTCTCTTCTCGCATATATAACCCCTGCCGCAGGCTCCCCACACGCTGTGAAAGGAACTCCCCCTCCAATTGGACCCTTGAATTAGTATTGTCATTCCATAAGATGAAAACTGATTCAACGTCCCGATGTGCTCCCGTTTTTCCCACCATCTCTCCACCTGCCTTCATCCTCCGCCCCCCATCCATTCAGTAATTAAAAAATAAAGGAGATTTAGAACCCTTGGGAAATTTGAATTGTTACTTATTTTTTATTGTTTACGAAGAGAACAATCTACGCATGCGCGGTTTAAAGATTTTTTTAAAAGCCGGCTGACTGCCCACCCTGAGTAATTACTCACGGCACGTGCCTGATCACGGTGAATGGCGGTGCTGGCTGGAAGGGCCGAATGGCCTCTACTCCTGCACCTGTTGTCTGTTGTCTATTTTCTATTGTCCACAAACAGAAACCATTGTTCATTGCAACCATTTTATTGATAGTTTCTCAGTTGTACAGAGAGTGAGAGGCGGAGACTTGGCCCGGCCTCCGGGGCTCACGGGGTCTGATTTGCCGCGATGGTGTTGTGGATCCAGGACACGTAGTTGCAGACGCGGGTGTACACGCCGGGATAGTCCCTCTCCGCACAGCCGTATCCCCACGACACCACTCCCTGGAGCACTCCGTTACACACCACCGGCCCGCCAGAATCACCCTGTCACAAGGGCAGACGTGAGAGCAGGTTAATTAGAATCACAGAGCGATATAGCGGGGAAACAGGCCCTTCGGCCCAACGTGCCCGCACCGGCCAACATGCCCCATCTACACTAGTCCCACCCCGACCAACATGCCCCGTCTACACTAGTCCCACCCCGACCAACATGCCCCGTCTACACTAGTCCCACCCCGACCAACAGGCCCCATCTACACTTGTCCCACCCCGACCAACATGCCCCGCCTACACTAGTCCCACCCCGACCAACATGCCCCATCTACACTAGTCCCACCCCGACCAACATGCCCCATCTACACTGGTCGCACCCCGACCAACATGCCCGATCTACACTAGTCCCACCCCGACCAACATGCCCCATCTACACTAGTCCCACCCCGACCAACATGCCCCATCTACACTAGTCCCACCCCGACCAACATGACCTGTCTACACTAGTCCCACTTCGACCAACACGCCCCATCTACACCAGTCCCACCTGCCCGCGTTTTGCCCATATCCCTCCAAACCTGTCCTATCCATGCACCTGTCCAACTGTTTCTTAAACGTTGGGATAGTCCCAGCCTCAACTACCTCCTCCGGCAGCTGGTTCCATACACCCACCACCCTTGTAAAGTGTGGACAAGTTGTCCCTCAGATCCCTATTCAATCTTTCCCCCTTCACCTTCAACCCGTGTCCTCTGGCCCTCGATTCCCCTACTCTGGGCAAGAGACTCTGTGCGTCTGTCTACCCGATCTATTCCCCTGGTGATTTTGTGCACCTCTATAATAACGCCCCTCATCCTCCTGCGCTCCAGGGAATGGAGTCCCAGCCCTGGCCCGACCTCTCCCTGTAGCTCAGGCCCCTCGAGCCCCGGCAACATCCTCGCAAATCTTCTCTGCCGCCCTTCCCCCAGTTCGGGGACATCTTTCCTGTAGCCTACACCCTCTGGTCTTGGCGACATCTTCGCGGTCTGGGGAGGGGGGGGGGGGGTCGGGTGTCTGGGGGGGGGGGGGGGGTGAGAGAGGTACAGAGGGGAGGGGGAGAGACGGGCAGAGGGGGCCGGGGGTCTGTACCTGGCAGGAGTCGCGACCCCCCTCCAAGTAGCCGAGGCACATCATGTTCGGAGTGATCATCCCCGGGTAGCCACCGGTACATTCCGCCTCACTCAGAACCGGGGCGTCCAAACACTGAAGCTGATCGCCGCTGACAGCTAGTGGGGGGAAAGATGATACATTAAACCCGCTGCCCGACTCTGTTAAACAACCCCCCCCCCCCCATCGGTCCTCCACACCCCCCGCTCCCCCAATATCTCCATCTTTCTCATCTCCCCCTTCCCTTTCCCCATCTACACTAGATTTTAAGCGGCGGCGGGCGATGAAAGTCCCCGCGAACCGGCCGATTCAAGCCCCACGATCCGGGGCGGACGAATCTGCTGTTGCGTTCTTACAAAACTCTTCACAAATGTTTTTTTCTCACCTCACTTTTCAAATGTGTTACGACTCCCAAAGGCTGGTCCCTCAGAGTCGCGTCACAAATCAAAACTAGGGTCAAGTTTAGATTAAAAAAAAAAAACAGTCTTTAATTTGTAACACTAAACAAAACTCGAACCTGATTTTAAAGAACACGGTCAGGGACCAGAATTAGCTATCAAATAATATATAACGGTGCTCCAGCCAGCCTCTCGATGGAGCGTCGGACTGAAGACTCTAAACTGCCTACACACCCCTAACTCTGCAACCAAAATACCCCAAAATCCGAACCTGATTAATGTGAGTAAGTGTGTGTATGTAAGTGAAGAAAGCAAATGGTATGTTGGCATTCACAGCGAAAGGATTTGAGTATAGGAGCAGGGAGGTTCTACTGCAGTTGTACAGGGTCTTGGTGAGACCACACCTGGAGTATTGCGTACAGTTCTGGTCTCCAAATCTGAGGAACGACATTATTGCCATAGAGGGGGTACAGTGAAGATTCACCAGACTGATTCCTGGGATGTCAGGACTTTCATATGGGGGAAGATTGGATAGACTCGGCTTGTACTCGCTGGAATTTAGAAGATTGAGGGGGGATCTTATAGAGACTTACAAAATTCTTAAGGGGTTGGACAAGCTAGATGCTGGAAGATTGTTCCCGATGGAAGTCTAATACAAGGGGTCACAGTCTAAGGATAAGGGGAATTCCTTTAGGACCGAGATGAGGAAAACAGTCTTTACACAGAGAGTGGTAAGTCTCTGGAATTCTCTGCCACAGAAGGTAGTTGAGGCCAGTTCATTGGCTATATTTAAGAGGGCGTTAGATGTGGCACTTGTGGCTAAAGGGATCAGGGGGTATGGAGAGAAGGCAGGTACGGGATACTGAGTTGGATGATCAGCCATGATCACATTGAATGGCGGTGCAGACTCGAAGGGCCGAATGGCCTACTTCTGCACCTAATTTTCTATGTTTCTATGTTTCTATGTTTCTATGTTTCTAAGTGTGTGAGTGTGTGTGTGCATATGTAAGTGTGTGTGTGTGTGTGTGTGTGTGTGTGTGTGTGTGTGTGGACGTGTGCGTGTGTCTGTGTGTGTGAGTGTTATGTGTTGATGACTGTGAGTGTGTCTGTGTGTGAGAGAGAGGGAGAGAGTGTGTGTGTGTGTGAGTGGGTGTCAGGGACCAGAATTAGCTATCAAATAATATAACGGTGCTCCAGCCAGCCTCTCGATGGACCGTCGGATCGAAGACTCTAAACTGCCGATATAGCCCTAACTCTGCAACCAAAATACCCAAAAACTCTCAGGTCATCCCTTCCGTCCCAATAGAACATTGATTTGCAAAATTATGTGGCAAATATACAAAGAGCGGTGCCA